>VXBT01006736.1:1229-26524 GCA_013400235.1 Oriolus oriolus
CTTTGTTCCTCCCCGCACCTCTCCTATTGGTTTGTTCATATTATGCCTTGGACCCCGGTCACCCTGCCTATAAAGTCCCGTGCCTCCATTGTGCCGCCCCTCTTGGCCTCTGGAGTTCCTTACCCCCTCAATAAAACCTTGGAACACCATGCCGAGAGCCCTCTCGCTCCTTTACCTCCTTGGCCCCCTCCAGCCGCGATCCGGCCTCTGACTGCCTCTCCGGGACAGGCACAGAGTGTCCGGTGCCCGAGTTCTGCCCATGCTAGCCGGGGCAGGGAACAGGCACCGCGACAGTTTCCGGTAATAGAATGTGAGGAAATGGCTTAAAGCTGCATCAGTGGAAGTTCAGATTGGTTATTAGGAAAATGTTCTCCGCTGAGAGGGTGGCCAAGCACTGGAACAAGCTCCCTGGGAAAGCTGTCACGGCCCCAGGCCTGTTGGTGTTCATGAAACATTTGAACAAGGCTCTTACATAGATTGTTTTACTTTTAAGATGCCCTGTGTGGAGTCAGGAATTGAAGAACTTCCTGGATCCCTTCCAGCTCAGGATATTAAATGATTCTGTCAGAAGGGGTTATGTACAAGGCTCTCTGGAATTCATTGCTGTAATAGTTCTGGTCACAGAGCCTTATCTGACTCCAGAAGTGCCTAGATAGCTCTAATGATACTGATGCATATGCTAGAAGGACCTTCTGATCATAATGCTGTTCTTGACCTGCTGCACCTAAACTGGTGGTGAATGAAAACATGTACCTCAGTCTGGGCTTTAGAAGCCATGAGACAACTGAGCCCAGCATCTCAAAGAAGTCTTGAAAAGGAAGCAGAGGAGTTAGGATTCTGGCCTTCTCAACAGAAGAATATGGCTTATTTAGGGAATTTCTCGTTCTAATTAGGATTACTCTCTGACTAGTAACCATAAAGAACAAAGCTGCCCAGGAAAGCTGATGATGTTTTATTGATTTTTTTAAAAATAAAACAATATGTTTAATAAAAGAACTGATCCATGAATCATCCCAATGTGGACAAAGACTAAGTCTTTAAGCAGAAAACCTACTTGAATAAGCAGGGCCTTTTTAATGAACTAAGACACAAGCACGAAGCAAAAAAGAAATGGAAACTAAGGTAGATAAGAAAGGACTACACTAAAATTCTTGCTTAATGTAATCAGGAATGGTGTTCTCAGACCTCCTTCTGTAGCATTTCAGTCAGGAGAAACACAAGTTTGATACAGTCTAATGAACTGGTGACTGAATAGAACCTGGGGGTTACAGCGGACACTGAGTTGAGTATGAGGCAACAATTCACTCATTGCAAATGGGATGAACTTCTTACTACAGTAAGTGCAAGTACATCCCATGATGCTTCAGGAGGAATGTGGCTAGCAGACAGATGGAAGGCTCTTCTGCTCAGAAGGCCTGGAAGAGGAGGCCTGGAAAACTGGAGACACTCCAGTAGAAAGCTGTCAAAATGATAAGGCATAAACCATTCGGCTCGGGAGGAAAAACTGAGTGCACTGGACTTTTTTTTCTGGGGAAGAGGAGACTAAGGGATGCCCTAGCAGCAGAGTCAACTGCTTGAAAGTTAGTTCCAAAGATGGTAGGACCAAAATATTTCCAGTACTGGCAGACCACACAGCAGTGGAAAATGGCCAGAAATCTTAGTTTGAGAGGAACTGGTATTAGAAAAATTTGGGTTTAGGAGGATAGTCTAAGGCTCATAAGGAAAAATCAAAATATAAAAAAGAATAATTTTTTGAGTATCAGTGTCTTTGACATAAACACCTATGTTTTACCCATAAAAACCTGAGGGATTTCATGAACTTTGCCATTCTTAATCTTACTTGTGTAGGGGAGCTTCCAAGAACCCTTTCTTCTCAGAGAGAAGGTCTGATTCTCCAGCCCTGTCATTTTCACCTGTGCAAAGCTGATGGATTTCTATAAGAGCAAAAGCATTCTTTTTACATGTAGTCCAGGTGGATAGACACAAATGATACAATTGATCAAGACAGTTGTGGCTCAGTGCTTTAAAAAGAACTCATTACCCAATGTACCATGCCAGAGAGAGTCAGTCACCCATGGATACAGCATATAATGTATCTCTGGTTCAGGTTATATTCAAAGTCTGTTTATAAACCAGTGTTTGTTTTCATCATAACTACCTTCATATTCCTACCTTAGTCAAAACAAATGTAAAAAACTGCAAAGGAGTGTGATTCATATAGTCAAAGAGATATCATAGTGAAGAAGAGGTGATATGTGGTGCCCATATGTCCCACTTACTCAGCATTAAAAAATGCAGTATTTAGTGAACTAAATAGCAATAACATCCGTGACTTCAGTATGGCTAATATTTCTGTATGTGATTTTAACTGCCAGCCTCTGTAAACTTCTGTATTTTTAAGCAATATCTGTATAAAATTGCTATATTTGTATAGACCATGGGTTTATGTGTTCCTTTGCTAAAGGCCCTCTGAGGCATGATTTTACCAGCAGGTGTTTTATTTGAACAAGGACTTTGAATGTCACATTTGAACACATGATAAGGTCAAACTTAAATTATACAGCTTTAGTACTTTTTCACTCTCTCTCTCTGTTGATCATGTATATGATGGCTGGAAGTACCACAGCCTCTGTTACAACTCATTAAAATGGGAGTATTTTTATTGGTTTTTTTGAGGGTGGTTTTGTTTGTTTGTTTGTTTGTTTGTTTTGGTTTGGGGTTTTTTGTTTGGTTGGTTTTTTGTTAGAAAGAGCATCCAGCTTCTTTGTTAAGGAAAGAATTTTATCCAGAATTACTAAAGAGACCAAAATAATTTCTTGCAAGTAAACCTGAAAGAGTCAACAGGAGCAAAAGCCATCACTCTTCAGGGATAAAAAAACTGCCAGTCACCTGGTACTGGCATCTAACACATGTGAAATACTTCTTGTAGCAAAACCTGGTCTCTGTAAACAGGAAAATTGTGTCTAAACTGAGTTTTTCAATCACAGGGTCTCAGCCTTTCAATTATTCAAAATAATATTTTTTTTTTAATTTTGCAATCTGTAACTACTCCATTCCAAGACACTACGAAGAAGAAATGAGGGAGTATTGATAAGTGCTTAGGTGTTAATTTTAAAAAGAGAATAAGCCAAGAGGCATGAGATTCTGGGAGTCTTCCAGGATTCTCAGGACTCCTCGGCCACCTTTGACACCAGAATTTTCTGGGAGATGCAATCCACAACTTTCTTCATGGAGCTATGATTGATACTGTCCTCTAACACTGATTTCACAGCTTAATAGCAGCCCGAAATCCCTACCTTTCAGTGTGAGAAGATTTTCCTTGTTCAAATGATGTTACTTTAGGGAGACTTGCACATTTGAAAAGCTGTCACAAATCCTTCCTCTTTTACTACTTCTAATAAGGATTCTTGTCTCGCATAAAGCAGATTATTGTCTGCAGGAAAGCAGCTGTCACTTGCTCCCAGATGATGCTGAGCTCTGTAGCAGCTGATCTCCTTTTGAGCATGGACCTTATGCTTTTTGCCCCAACTTTGCACACTGAAGATGCCCAGACATGCTGTGTTTCCCAGCTTACTCTACCTACTCTACTTTTACTTACCTGATGAGCAATCAGGTCTGCAAAGAATGGGAAAAAATGTCTTATGGAAAAAAAATATTGTAATAGAATATATTTATTATTTTAACTTTTTTTTTAGCTGAATTATTTCATATTCTTTCTTGCAGGATATGACCAGAGAATAAAAATGTCACATTGTATCAGGGTCTTCTACTGCATAAGAATACTACAAATAATAACCATTGCAGTGAACCTGCAGATTCATTCAGTCTTTACTTTCTGGAGAGTCAAGTGTGAAAGTGTCAGGGAATTGCTATGAGAAATTGTATTCTCTCAAAAAGTAGAACTTTCACAGGCTACACATAACAAAATGCAGTGTTTGATCTGGAAGACGGTAAGGCTTGATCAGTGTTTCGAAATAAGAAGATAAGTTGTTGTTTAAGGTTCATCTAAGTAAAATTCTCTTAATAAGACAGTGCTTATTTTGGGTCAAGCTCCAAATGAACTGTTAAATTAATGTTTCTTTCTTTATTTTCTTTTGCTACTGTAACACAATTCACATTTGCTAAACCAGACCAATATTTAACCAGCTCAAGAAAGGGGTAGACAGAGGAAAATGTCATCCTTTCACATTTCTATTACAGGCAACTATGGTGCATGATGAATGCATACTTCCCTTTATCAATCAATCCTTGCAAACCAATTTGCTTACATTCTGAAGTGAGCTGCATTTACAAGGGGGGATCAATTCTTAAGAGGATTATGTGTCAAAATAAGATGTAGTCTAGTTACAAACAGCTTTGGAGAAGCAGCTCAGGATAACAAGTAGCTGAGCAGCCTATTGTGTAGCTCTTTTTTTTGTGCACATGTCTTTCTCTGTTCTACTTAACATTTTAATAAAATTAATTGTAATTGCCTCCACTTTATACAATATACAAACTTGTTTGCTGAAGAGATTTTTTTCCACAACACAAGAGTTTACAGATTCTAAGAACTTTTACTTTTTGGTGGTAAATATGTTTGCATTTAGAATTATTTGGTCAGTTTTTCAAACACAATAAATAACTAAACTAATACAAGCAGGCAATACAATATTGCTTAATAAGAAATTATACTATTAAAATACAACTGCTATATTCAAGAGAGAGTAACAGATTATGTTCACTTTTTAAGCCTTCCCTCATTTCCATCTTGCAGTCACTGGGAATTTTGCTGATGACTGCTAAAGAAATTGGATCAGTCCCATAATGAACAAAGAACAGAGATATCTGGGAAAATATGATTACATGTTTCCTAATGTATCTAATAGCTCCATTTCTTTTTCAAAAGACATTGCAACACCAGCAAACAGTCAAAAATCCCCCGAACGACTGTGGCTTAGCCAGTAGTCTACATAGAACCAAAACTGTGGATTCATAAAAGGTTTTAATTTATGTAAAGTTTCTATACGTAAGACTGCCTGTAACAAACATTACACAATCATAACCTAAATTTTGTTATGAAATTAATCTTTTTATTTTATTTTGATTATAGTAATTATAAAATATAGTAATTCCTCATGAAAGCATTTTATTTTCTTATTGTTTAGCCTATTCTACTTCTATATTTTTTTCATTTGTAGGTCTACAGATTAATGCATCTTTTCTGAATATTGACCTGAATTTCTGGATTGGTAGTTTCATATATTTTGTCATTGTTTCTGAAAAGTTTGGTTCATCCTTCTGCTCAGAATTTTTATCTGCCTGTATTTGATATTGCACTCCTTGTTTTTTTATTTGTGAAATTTAATAAAACAACTTTTAAGATAAAATTGAGACTAATCAACATAAGTCAATTAAAACTACTTTTTCAAAATTTAGCGAAGATCTACATTAATACAATATGCCTATGTTTATAAACTGAGAATATAGTAATATATGTCCCTTTAATTTGCATTACAAAAATATCAGGACACAATGATTAAAGTTTAGATTCAGCTCATGAAATGTAAAGACTTTCACCTTGACTACACAAAAGATTTTCCCCACAGTGTCAGTCAAAGAAGCAGGCATCTCTAGAACATTTCAATACAAAGCAAAATGCCTCAAACTTTAGACAAAGAAGTGCTTAATTCTGTCCATTGTGCATATAATCTAATCATTTGCTAATACATAAACATTTGCATTTGCATGATCAATACCTAAAATCAAAACTAAATAATTAGCACACAATTTCCTGATTTTATATGTTACAGAGACAAAAAAATTAAATGGCTGCTTATGAATGCAAAGAACTTCAAATTTTAGTTTACTTTTCCATTGTGATTCTGAGATCTTAGCTTTTTAACTCTGTTTCTTACTAATCATGCAGCTTAAGATTGCTCCATACATCTCTGTCCAATAAGATATATTTTTATGGGCTGAGAGCTCCAAAGACAACCTTGAGGGCACTACACTTCTTCTCGTCCAGCTATTCTGGCTCCCTGGCAAACCGATAAGTAGGGTGACAGTAGATGGTGACGTATGCTAAGACCTTCCTCCATTGATGGGTTTGCTTCTCCAACTGTCCCCTTGACAAGTTTTTTTATATGACTTTCAATTTACTAAAAACAAGTAGGGTTTTAGTTATTTAGAAAGTCATAAAGGAAAACATGATGCCACTCCTCTGAGAGCAATCAGTTGATGTGTGCCCCCTGCCCCACCATTTCTCATAGCAGCCTGTGCATAGTATCTTCCTCTGAGGACCAGCTTAGAAATGTCATAAAACATGGGATTTACTTCTAGTTAAATTAAGAAAAGCACAACTGAAAGTCATTTTTGGTGTATCAGTGACTTATTTCACCATGTTTATAATTAAGATATCAACTCCTAAGGAAAACATCCCTCTAAAGGGTTCATCACAGTGAAATTCCATTCCAGAGAGAAACCAGCAATTAGTCTGCCAGCAATAAGAAGAGAACTCATGTGAACTAGCATTAAACTAAAATATTAGGCTTAACTTAAAGGAGAGATCCAGCAGCTCTGAGGTAGTAGTACATTATAATATCACTGGAACTGGCAGATTCGCAATACAACATCTCTATCCTTAAATCATTATGGCCTACCTGCCATGGGACATCTGCTATCACCAGTAGAAATCAACAGATGTCTGTGCTGCGTCTCGGTGGTTTTTGCAAGATAATGTAAAAATAGAAACAATGCCATTATTTATGAGGATGAACCTAGAAACCCCATGACTAAATAACATGTTTCTTCCAGATGAGGGATGCTGTTTCTATGAAGACATTATAATACAGGAAAGTAGATAATGCAGGTTCATCTAGTGGGCTGAATTGTGGACAGTTTCAAAACTCAAGGCATAAAGTTCAAGGTAACTTTCAGTTCTTTGAAAGTTAAAGAAGCTACCTCAGTCTTAATGAACTCAAAATGCACACACTTGGGAAATGAATCCAGAAAATTTAGCAGCATATTAGCATCCTGGCTTATTAAGCATTTTTCATTTTGCTAGTCCATGAATGATTGTGATTCAATGAATTCAGTCAGTGGCTGAATCATCAGTTTAGCTGCTAAAAGTTGATGAAGATCTTGATCTTGATGAGAGAACTGATGTATTGCTCCTTAGTTTCTCTGGAAACAGAAGCCATAAAAGTGACCTCCTTTAGCTGTGAGGTAGTTGGCTGTGCTGTTGCTAAGCCAGTCACAGATATGACAGAATATTATATTGATGGAGGAGAAATTACTCAGTCAAATACATCTGAGTTAAAATCCTCGTGCTGCCTTAATGGTTAACAAAATAAATGAGATGGTATATTTTCAGGACATAATTAATCTTGCCTTAATGTAGATGTCTAAAATGTTTCAGATTAATTTTGCCTGGTAAGTGTCCATTTCTCCCTTCTTAATCTGAAATAGAATTAGGAAGACAAGCTTGTGTACAACGTTGGTGTCTAAGGATATGTAACTGATCTCTAATATTAATTATAAACCTTACAATTTCATATTGATTTGTTCCTGTCCTCTCATAAGAAAAATTTCTATGAAGATGTCTCAATAAAACTTATATAATTTGCCTATCCTTGGGAAAAAACTACCAATTTTTTCCACTTTGGATTATGTTCTGAAATGACAAAAGATCTAATAATTATTTTAAAATATTATGTTGTTTTTCCTGTTAGAGCTTTTAATATGCCAATAATACCTCAACTGATTGCCAGTTTTCCAAAACAACAGCTCTCAGTTATTTTTAAAAAAATATGTGGCTTTCCACTTATAACTTTCAAATTTCAGATTCACACCAGAGGAAGAAGAAACATACTTTATTTCCAACCAAGATTTCAGTAGTACATGACATCAGTCAAAAATACATTTTTTAGAACTAATGACAAAGTCTAAGCACACACCCAAATTGAAAGCTTAGAAATTCTCTTAAGAAAATTATTTTAAAAACAATGCTGTAGGCACAGCATTTCTGATTACATTTCCAATGAGAGGTAAGAAGATACAGATGATGCCAAATGGATCTCTGTCATTTCACCAAGAAAAAGTGGGTTAACATAACCCAAATATCAGAATCATAGGATCATTAAGGTTGGAAAAGCCCTCTATGATCATCAGTTCCAAACATTAACTCAGCACCATCACGTTCTCCACTAAACCATGTCCTCAAGTGCCACGTCCACACAAACTTTGAACACTTTTAGGGCTGGTGATTCCACCACTTCCCTGGTCAGCCTGCTATAATGCCTGACCACCCTACCAGTGAAGAATTTTGTCCTAATATCCAATTTAAACCTCCTCTAGCACAACTTGAGGCCATTACTCCTTGTCCTATTACTTGCTACCCGGAGAAGAGATCAACCCCAACCTTGTTACAACCCGCTTTCAGTTACTTATAGAGAGCAGCAAGACCCCCACTGAGCCTCCTTTTCTCCAGACTAAACACCCCCAGCTCCCACAGCTCCTCCTCATCAGACTTGTGCTCCAGACCGTTCATAGCTCCCTTGCCCTTCTCTGGACACACTCCAGCACCTCAATGTCTTTCATGCTGGGGGGAGCCCAGAACTGAAGGCAGGATTTGAGGTGCAGCCTCACCAGTGCCAAGTACAGGGGGACAATCACTGCCCTGGTTGTGCTGGCCACACTATTCCTTATACAGGCCAGGATACCACTGGCCTTCTTGGCCATCTTGGACCCACTGCTGGCTCAAGTTCACTGCTGTCAACCAGCACCCCCAGGTCCTTTTCTGCCAGCTTTCCAGCCGCTCTTTCACCAGCCTGTAGCCCTTCATGGGGTCATTGCAACCCAAGAGTAGGACCCAGCACTTCTCTTTCTTGTACCCATATATTTTATTTTGTACAAAAAATAGATTTAATCTTCTATATTTTATTTATGGAAATCTTTACTTTGATAACAGGAATCCTATTGCCACTCTCCTAAATTTTTAAAATACTTATGCAATTGGTATAAGGATTCTCAAAGTTGAAAATACGTTACTAAGCAAATACAATTACCCATGATCCGAATAAAAATAGCAAAGATCTGGTATCACACTAGCTTTACACTCTATATGTTTCTAAAACTATGTTGAGTAACAGAATAAATTAAAAGGTTCTTATTTTCAGACCAACTGCTGAATGAAGTCACTGTATGGGACTACAGGAAACAAACAACGTTGTATCATACACACTGTTACCATGCTGAGTTTGCCTTCAGAATGAGGTTTCCTTTCAAATTCAGCATTAAGACTAGATTTATATTCATTCATTTCAGAGGAATATTGCAAGCAAACTTAACTGGGGAGTGACTTCTAAGATAATTTATGGGATTTTTAAGAAGTCTAGTTTCCCACATTTATACAGAAATTGGGTTAAATTATTAAAGACATCAGAAGTAAGTATCAAACATAAACACTGTATTTAGTAGCATCAGCTACTAAAGCCTGACAGTGTTGGGTTTTTTCCAAAGTTTTAGGAAAGCAATGTGCCTGAGACTGAATATTGAACAGATGTGTGTTTAAAATGAATATTTTTAAATGAAATGCTGATCGAGACTATTCAATTAAAAAGCAATACAAATTGGAAAGATTCAGTAAGGCATCATTATATTTTGAGTAATGCTCACATAAAAAATAAATACTTGTGACTTTTGATCCTGTATTCATTGGTAGCAGGCATTAATCACACCCATGGTCTTTTTGTTTACTTGACTTGGAACATGACCACATCACATTTGAACACAATAATGAATTAAAAACAAATTAAAAGCTACCTATCCTGCTACATGCTTAAAGTGTTAAAACCTCTTTTCTGTCTTAAATACCTCAACAAAAATTGTGGTTTTAATAAAAAATTCATTAATAGTCTCACAGAATATTCTTATAAATGCACATCTGATTTTATTAGACTTAACTCTATTTACTGTAACAAATTAGAGTTTATTAAACTCCCACAGTATAGTTACCCATATGTAATTACATATATTCCTGTATTGTGGACTTATGTTATATGAAGTTCCATTTTTAGAGATGGATGAAATCAAAATGTCTCCAGCACAAGACATTTGCATTCTAGATATTTACCTCTAAGCTTATTATATGGACTCCAAAACCAGTGGTAAGAAATAAATACTTCAGGACATAACACTCCACTCATTTTTAACTTCTGCTTAAGATGATACGAATTATCTCTTAGCTGCTTCTCTCCATTGACTGTAGAAGGAATATATGTAAATAGGTGTGACAGAGGTGTCTGCAATGCAGACATTTGCAGTCAGCCAGGTGGATCACCACCATCTCCTGCCCTTCTTTGTCTCTTTGGACTTCACGAGAGTGTGTTTTGTATTTTTTCTTATGGTATGCTATATTTCTATAATCCTGAGCAGGCACTCAGGTTACTCAGAGAAAAAGGAGATCAAGGAATCATAGGACATGTGGCAAACATGCCTTTTCACTGGAAATTTAGAAAGCTCCTTTCTCGATACTTTATTTACTACATCTCTCCAGTAAGTGGCAAATTCAAATGAAAGATGAAAAGGATTATACCAATGAAACAGCTCTGAACAGGACCCAGTTGGGTGAAGAGTTTTTCACTGTCCTGTGTAAAAATTGCAAGGTTTTAATTTACAGCATTAAAAATACTGTGGTAAAAGAGTGTAATTCTCCTCCTGAGATGTAGCCTTTGGGAGAGTACAGCTGTAAACTTTGCTGCTCCAGAAAGTCTGATCAGTCAGTTGTCACACTGTCTGTTCTTTGCAAACAGTTGGAATCCTTTCTCCCAAGGAAAGAGAATTTCTCCCAATTCTTTCTGTTTTTTATCTCCCAGAATGGATCTCAAACCTTGAATAAATTAAAAACATTCTGCAAATTAAATACTAAAGATCACAGTTTTAACACATTAATTTTTATGTAGGTTCTCTGGAGATACTCTACATACTACTAAGGAATTATGCAGAGAATCTTTTGCTTCCATCCTTTATAACCCCAGGCCTATTTTTTTTGGTACATGGTGAAATTTCTTTAAAGATTTTTATTACACACAAACATAACCCATGGTATATAGCAGAAACAATTTTTTTAAAACTCAGATGAATGAATAACACACATCTCCCTCATGGTATTTCTGCATTTCCCAGAAAATCATGGGGGGATACAGTTCAAGGGTGACTGCCAGTACATTTAATTCTTACCATGCACATGAGGACTCTGATGTTATAATATCTGTGTGATCATTACAAATAATCTGAGGTCTAAAAGTTCACAACACCAACTTTAAATCATTATCTTAGAGCAGGCAAATCAATGAATAAATAAATAAATAAATAAATAAATAAATAAATAAATACTAGGGCATATCTTTTTGTTTCAAGTACATAATTTATCAGAACATAATGGTACATGCTGGTTTTAGATATAAAACTGTCATCTTCAATTTTTTATTAGTAAGAAATCATTTCTCTCTCAAGAAGTCAAACTAAGGCCTGTGCCACTGTAAAAGCTTTAAACTAGAAAATTGTAACATTAATTTTTCACAGGAATTTAAAAAAAAAAAACCCAGTAATTTGCTGTAATCTAATTAGAGTATTTTGAAAGTTTGCTAAATGAGTTTCCATATCCTCATTATGTGTAGTTCTGATGCAGCAGGGTAACTCCGTACGTCTAAGTTAGAAGGAGCATAGCTTTCCATCTCCAAAACTGTTTGCAAAGTGTATTGTTCTAGAGAGGGCAGTGGGGACCCACACTGCATAATCCAATAGGAGGATGAGGCATTCTTTGAAGAAACAGTCATGAAACTGAGTTATCCTTTCAGTTAAGCTGCTGAGCACTGCTTTAAAGGTTTCACCAAAACTGATGAGTTTTGCAAAATATTTTGCTTTGAGTAAATTGTTTGAGTTTTGAGGATTTTTTTTTGGTGGGATTATTTTTTTTTTGTTTGGGTTTCTGTTGCTTTTGTTTTGGTTCGTTTGGTTGTTTTGGTTTTTTTTTTTCCCCTGGTGTTTTAAAGATCATAATGAAATTTTTTAATGATTCTGAGAGGATTAGGTAGTCTTTATAATCTGGGCACTCTGGTTGTAGGAAACTCTGGTCTGACTGATTTACCAGCCCAGTTCCCATTCCCCATTAGGCATGAAAAAACATCTCTAGCTAATTATGCTTCTCCTTCAAACCCATATTGTGTACATAACAGGGGACCTATATCGTGTGGAGATGCAAGTAGGGACTCCTGATACCAAACAGTTACTGTTAAACTCCTACGCCTGATATTCTTTAATCAATAAATCTACGGCATAGGGGTAGAGATGGAAGTAACACAGCAACCTTGGTTTGGGTAGAAGAATAATAACTTGGGCATGCAATAGAGATAGTTCATCTTGTTCAGAAAACCTTCAAGTGTATTTTTGATGCATATTTTGTAAAGTGTCATTTGGACATGGATTTATTTTTTCCTTTGGGTAACTTTGAATATTGAAAAGGAGGGTGCTGTAACTGAGGTATTGCGTAGGATCTTCAGTGAGAGTGTAATCTGGCCTCTTTTTTTTTTTTTGGCTAGAACAAAAACCACTTTTATTCATTCAGTGTTATATTAGAATATACGGGATGGTGTTCTCTTAATTTCTTGTTTGCTTTGTTTTTGTTGTACCTCTAAAGATTTCCTGCTTACAAATACTTGTACCACAAGCATTTTTATTTATCAGCATACTTAAGGTGTACTCTGTTATGGCTGACTTCCATTTTGCTTTGGATCTCTTACATTTCAACTCAAGTCTAATATTAAAATCAAAGTGATCCCTGGAAATAGTACACAAAGAGGCAATAGCTTCTTCTGTGTGGAAAACAAATAGAATATTATCATTCACTATAAAATGCTTCTTGTTTTTTGATATGTATTCCTTGGCACATGTCTTTATTTTTTAAAAGGCACAATTTATCACCTTGAAGGAAAGTTTTACTGTGGCTGCTGTATCAAGCAATTATTTAATATATAACAGTTATCTTACAGGATTTTTTTCTCTGATGACAGCGTCTTGTAAAGCGTATTTAGCATGCATTTAATAACTCAATGTGGGTTTGGGGGTTTTTGTTTGGTTTTTTTTGCTCTTTCATTTAAGGCATATGTAACTTCATTATTTTCTATGGCATTTACTTCTTGAAGGTAAACTTCTCATTTCTCTGTGGAGATTAAGACATTTTACAGTAGATAGATGAAATAGCAATACAACCAAAATAATTTTACAGGCTTTTGGATTAATTTAATTTGACTTTTTTATTTCTTGAGGGGCATACATTTGACCCAACAGCTTATGACACACATGAAAAGGCACCAAGCCTTGAAGACCTTCTGAGCTGTGAAAAAATTGCTGGTACTTTTTGGGGGTAGAATGTTGTGTTGAGTCATGTGCATCCATCAGTGCACCATAGTATTTGCAATTCCATAACACAACATATCGTATACTTTGGGTTCACTTATTTGTTCATGGAGTTAAGTGCTGCAGCCTTTGGTTTTGTATGTATTATTTTGCATCCTTTCTTTTCCTTTCCATTTTTCTTCCCTCTTCTCTTATTTGAAACCCTGACCTCTTTCTAAGAAAGAGATCCTCCAGAGAGTACTAAGTACTAGTATTAAGTACTTTCCTACACCATAAAGTAACAGGAACAGTTCTCTGTAAAGTCATTTTCTTGAATATTGCCATTTCAAACACACTTGAAAAGGCTCTAGTGCTCCCCATTTTTTATGGAATTAAAATGATGAGTGATGTTTTAGTACTCTCTTTCACCATCCCCAAATTTGATGTGCTCCAGGTGCTGCTTTTAAGTCTGACACTCTATTTGAGTGACTACACTGTTCGCTGTCTTTCTTTGTGCCCTATGTTTTCTTCTTGCAATATGAGAATAACGATGCAGATTTTATCTAGAAATTGCTCATTGCCCTTCAGTGGTCACACAGTCACAGACATGTGAGCATTATAAATAGACTTCAAGCCTGCACAGTTATTTCCTTGTTTTCTTTGCCAAACAATCCCACATATTAATGCAATTATCTTCATTCTGACTACCTTAATAACTGTTATTGCTCAGCAATGTTAAATGTCATGGCCATTTACATCTTTCTTGAATTTAAAAAATTAATATCTGTTCTGTCATGCTGTCTTGTGTTTGAGCTTTTAACCATGTTACTTTTTTATTTTTTCAAGCTTTTACTACTAACATAGAGCTGTAACTGTGGACAATTCTAGAATCCAGATTTTATATACAGATTTTATATTTACCAGAAATGTCATGCTCTGTGCATTACTATTTCCTAATGGGTGGATGACAGCTCCATTCATTCATGCTGAAATGTCAGAGAGAATTGCATTATTCAGAATTTTCTTTCCTTTATTTTGTCGGGGGGAGGGAGAAGATCCCATTTTCTATTTCATTACAGAGAAGCTCTACTGTCACTGACAAGGAGACTGACAGTTTTGTTGCATCCTTTAGAAGTTATGATACTGAAATAGACATGACCTTGGGGCTTTTGTTTGTTTTCATGATGTATGTTAAGGAAACAAGAGGGATCTCAAAAGAAAGGAGGAAAGGTAAAACAAGATACATGACAACGGCCATTAGGATAAATTGATAAGAAAAGATACAAAACTACACAGAGCATTCTTGTTTGTGTAGGAAAAATGCTCTTTGTCTTTTCAGGATAGATAAAATAGATATCTTCTTGGTGAAAATCTTTAAATTAAAAGGCAATTCCCAGGTAGTCAAGTGCTCAAAATCAAAGCAGCATGTGCATGGTAAGTGCTCTGTAACTAGCATAGTAAACACAGTGGTATTACTATGCTACAAAAACAAATTGGTTGGAAATGTATTTTTAATTTTAATTTTTTTTTAAAAGAAGGGAAGTAAATGAAGGAAAATTCCATAGAGAACAACGACTTTACCTGTGTCTGATTCAACATAGGGGTTAAAAGGGTTAAAAGATATGAAGGGTCTGAGCCTGTATCAACTGGTTTTGAGTTTCCTTGGTCCAACTCTATTGGTGCCTCAGAATTTTGGTGGGGTTTTTATATCGGTGGAGAAAGAGTGTAGCAAGACTCTACCATGATCTTTCTTACTCTTGACATACGTCCTTTCACAGTGAAGACATAAAACTACAGTGCCTGGGAATGATAGATATATCTCAGAAGAGAATTTGCTGAAGACAGGAAATCCTTTGCCAGAAATTTTCAGCTGGGTTATGGTTCATTTGTAGCGGCTGAGTGGCACAATGGGATCATAGCTGTGTTTGAGAATCTGGCACAATATTTCCCTGAGGTGCTTCCCTTCCTGAAGTAGCTGAACTGCAATGCATTTTTATATATTTCATGATCCATTATAGCCCTAGAAAACAAAACAAAAATATACGGAATGACATTTTGTCTATTTATAGATCTCTACAGACATCATTTATAATTACTGTACATGTAAATTGTTTTTACAAAATTTGCTGATACTTCCTCACTGCATTCTTTTGTAAAATATTCTTTCTATAAATAGTTTTATAAACTCACACCATCTAGCTATAAATGTTCGAGTTTTTGAAGCCACAGTCCTAATCTATAGATATGAGGCGAATCTCTGGCATTATATCAATCATATTTCTGGAAAGATTAGATTCACACTCCCACCTCCACCCCCTGCCTTAAGGATTGGTGTATATTTATGCCAGTGGTTAACAAGACTGTAATGTTGCTCTCTCCTATTTTGAACATGGATTTACAGTGCTGGTTTGCCACTTCAACACACCAGCATGTGTTGCAGAAATCCTCTACGGTGCACATTTTTCTTGGATTACTAACACTGATTCTCACAAAGTAACAGAGAGGAGAAAAAAAAAAGAAAAACAAACAATTTACAAAGAGCAGAAAAACTATATGAAAGAACCTTTCATTTTTATTTCTTTCTCAGGTTGGTTCATGGAGTGCTGCAATGTATATCTCAGAAAAGTACATATAGTTACCTAATTTACAGTTTCCCAAGCTTGAAAAAAGGCCTAATTCTATTTAATTTAGGGAAAAATAAGCAAAAACATATTTTTTCCATTCATTAGAGAGGTGTGATACTGATTAATACTTTGTAAAACTATCTCAATATAATATATTCATCTTTGTGGGACTATATAAATGTATTCATATTCCTTCAGGTACACATGAAACAGCTGCAAAGATGTGAAAAGCTTATTTTACAGCAAAGTAAAGCATCTTAGGAAATATTTTGGCTATTAAAAAGTGAAGCAATCATGGTAATGCTTTTATTTATTCCTATTCAGAACTTTCTGTTTGCATTTCTAACAGCTATCTTCCCTGAAGTAGAAATTCGGGTTTAGTTTATGGCAGCAAAGGGGAAAAAGCTGCCAGAAGTGATTTTAATCCATTAAAAGAAGATTTTTAAAATGATGGAAACACAAATTACATATGCCTTTTGCCAAATATAAGTTTCTTCTTATAATTAAATCCTAGCACACAGTTGTCCTTCTGTTATTTACTAAAAAGTCTTAACTTCTATTTGTTTACTTTGCAGAATAGTTTTGCTCATTACTATTTAAATCTGCTAGCAGATATCAAATTAAGGCAATAAGTATCTTATGAATAACATGCTGTTCTAAGAAAGAAAAAAAGAAAAAAAGAAAGAGAGGAAGGCTTTTAAAACAGTTCTTAACTTTTGTAAGCTGCTGAGCTCTTTCTGAGAGTTGCCAAGCAGCCTCAGCTGCCCCTGAAGTCAGTGGGAGCTGTAAGTGCTCTTGGCCTCTTTAGCATCCTAGCCCTGAGCACCTGGTGCTTTTTTATGCATCGTATTTGTCTAGGGCTTAAAAGTCAGCCCCAAGCATCTGTACCCATTGCATGCTGTGCTGCCGTGTAGAAGAGCATGTGTTGCCCATAAAAGAGACAGATCGAGCACTGGAAGTTGTTTAGAAGAAATTTAAGGGAATTTAATTTCCTAAGGTTCCTTTTGGTGTGTATCCTGCTTGCCACCAGCTGGCTCTATGTCGCTTCTATCAAAGACAAAGGGAAAGTGATGCCACGTTCAGAGGCAAATGACTGCACTGGAGGCAGGTAAGACATTACAGGAAATGTCACAGCTGTGAGAGAGGCCTCACCTTACTGCTCAAGGGCCACCCAAAGCGGTTCACTGAGGGTGACTCTTGCTTGTCCTTTCACCCAGGTGTTCCCTGAAAGATGGCTGTTGGAAAGGTTCACTTCTAAGGGTAGTGACAGCCACCAGGAGGAGGCTCTCCTGTCATATGGAAAACATACTCAGTGACTTATGAGGGGAGAGCAGTCAAATTAGACAAAGCCTAGAGGCTGACTGCTTATAATAAAATGATTCATGTGGTTTGCAGTTTGCTTTCTCTCACTTTTCTAAAGAGGCAGAAGATAACCAACCCAGACCACCCTACACTGGTTATCAACAGAAGTTTATTTCAAACTATTCCCCTACAAGAAGAAAAAAAAAAAGTATTTCTGTGCACAGCTATACCTGTTAATCTGGGGGAAATACAGTAACCTGTAACTGCCTTCAGGGAGACCCTAGATGAAACTAAGATAAGTAGCAAATTCTGCCAACGAAAGTTCTGGAGCTGTCGTGTATGGCATCTGCCTACCAGTGCTGAAAATCACTGTCTGACCTATCAATAGTCCTTTCATCAAAGTCACTCCCCAGTTTTTTGGCCTTTGTTCTAAGGTTTACCTGCATTCAACTGTGCAAGTGATACAGGTATTTACCAACACGCTAATAGAAAATGAGTCCAATTATTAAGAGAAAGAATAAAAAAGAAGAAACCAATCATGAAGAATTCTCATTTTGATTTTTCTGTTTTCAAAATTTTCTTAAAAAACAATACCAGCTTCTTTTATTAAAACTGATCAGGAAAGTACTTTTTTTAACAGGAAATAGTGAGAAATTTTCCAGGCACTTTTCTTAAGAGCTAAATGTGTTGTCACCATTTCTTTTATTATTGAAGGAGAAAAACCAGAAAGATTTCATCTTACAGAAGTAGGTGATTTCAGTCCAAAAGGTCTGATTCATGTTTTGAAGGACTAAAATCCAACAAAAACATTCTTTTCCTGTGTCTCTGTCTTATGGACATGATCTGGATGAAATTCTATTGCATCTGAGATAACTTACTGGAAAGAAACTTATTCTTTCATCTGGAAGAATTGCACTGTCACTGAGAGAAATCAGTTCCCAATTTCTGTTTATCATTAGCTTAATGAAAAAAAGAGCCCAGGTAAGAATTATGGCAGTCATGACAATAAAACATGCATATGCCTCATAACGAAAAAAAAAAGAGCTACAGATATTTTTTTCTCTATTATCCTTCTATAAACAGGTAGTTTTATATGATGTTACACAATATTTCCTTGTGATTACTGAGAAGGAATCCCTCCTCTAAATATTGGATAAATGTAATTTTTTAATGTTATATTTATAATTTTTAGGAAAATCATGAGTTTATTTTATTATTTTTTTCAATTATCTTATACATCTATCAACTTTCACAATTTTAACTAGATTTTGTAATATCCTCAGTTTCAGAAAGTACAAAGACATGAAAAAATTTAAGTTGCTCTAATTTTCTTTTGAATAACTTAAATTAGTGCTTGAGATAAGTAGAAGTTCTGAAATTTTATGGTTCTTCAATGAGCCTTGTTGTTCTCCACACACATATTTTGATGAGTTTTACTATGGTTTTCACTCATATGCATTGTGTTTTGTCCTTTTGAATTTATTGTCAGACTGCAAAATTATAATCATCCAACTGGTGACATCAGTGGTGTAAAGTCATGTTGCAGTAATGTAAAGTTGTGAACATTATTAGTTATTATTCTTGTTATATATTTATTTTTTATCATGCCTAGGGAAGCAATCAAAAGTGTGCAATAAAGGTAAATTACCATGAGATCACAGAGGTTGTCCCTCAAAGGGGTAAAAAGTCTGTGCTGACTCCATAATTTACAAACATGTATCATTAGAGAGTTAATCAGGATGAGTTCCAAAACAGTAGGAGTATTTCCTCAAATAATAGCAATGCAACAGTGGATGTGGCTTAGAAAATATTAAACTGACAGGTATTAAATTGGTGATTATTTTAATGGAAAAACAGATTAAAAGTCTGTAGCAACTAATAAAGTCATTATTGTACTTTTTTTTTTTTTTTAAATTATTTTTTTCCCCTTGCTTCTAGTTCCAATGGCTGAAACAGTTCTATCAAACATATCCTTGTTCTGTGTTGGCACAGAGTTGACCTTCTGGCATTCCTCTAAATGGACGTAAATATTAGGAAGAAAAAAGCTACTAATGACCACACCTGGCTCAAAAGCCAGGCTAGAACCTTGAAAAAATTTCTAACAGTTAGGTTAGAAATTGGGGTTTAAAATAGCATTTCTTAAGGACCACAGCGGGTAAAACAGTATTAAAGCTAACATGACTGCCACCCTAATAATTAAAACTGTAAGTACAAAAGTCATTTTTAGCACTATTATGGTACTCCTAGAGCTCCCGCACATGTAGTATTTCTGGATAAAATCATCAGACAAGCAATGATTTAAAATTGGGATGTACTGTCTTTCATAACATTAATGATATAATTCATAATTCATTAAATCTAACTGCCATATGGAAAAGCCTTCAAATGGTAGCAGTAAAATCAGCCTCTCAGTGAATGAAGCATTGAAATGGAAAGCATTTGTTTATCATATTTCTTTTTTTTGATATTTCTTTCTTTTGCTTTAACATTATATAAAGATTAATTTTTAATTATTTCTCAAGTTTGCTAATTCAAGCCCCAGTTCATAAAAAATGTTTCTTGAATTTTAAAGATCTTGAATACTTAGTACTGTGCTCTGTAAAATTTTCTAGGTACCTGAACTTACATACTTGAAAGAAATGAGGGTTAATGATAATGGTGTTCTGCTTCTTGCCTTTAAGTAGCTCTTGGTTAATTTAGACAACTCTGGGACACTGGGGTATAATGAACAAAAAATGACATCCAAAAAGCACAGCACCATGCAAGCTCATCAGGCTTTCATAAATAACATAAACAACTACTGCAGATTTACTCTTTTATTTAATTAATGGGCTATGCATGCCTGGAATGACTAGCCTTTCACATTTTCTTTCTGTTAGTTTTCTAATATGATATACGAGATGAAAATATATTACACATCTTATTATGAGTGTTTTGCCTTTAGGGAAAAAAAGTAATTGCATGCATTTTGATCAAATTTATCAAGTAGAAATGAAAGACACTTGTTTGTAACACGAGAAAACTCTATTCCAAAACTAAGCAACCATAAAAATTGCACATATTTCTTCTGTTTCTTGTCTTTAAGAGCAACCAGTACTAATAAAATAAATGTCCTTCATTCATTTTAAGTCAGCAAAAAGACTGAGTATTCTAGTGGCTCAGTCTTCAGCTTGCTGAGCAGATAATCTTACTTTAATTCTTTGCTGTGCTATGGATTCTCTCTGTTATCTGGTGTAAATTGTCTAGACATTTAAGAGCAAATGCTTAATAATGCAGATTTTAGCCTTTGATAACTATTTTGGGAATAAGATGCATGACATTTATCCAGTCTGTTCAGTGACACAGTTTCCCCAAATCTTTGACATAAAAGGATGTTGCTCATCTCAACCCCTTTCCCAGCCTTTCTGTGTGGGAATGCACACTGCAAGGCCTTTATAATCCCCCACAGGCAATACAAGCCTGTTCTGCTTTCACTCTGAGATAACTAGGAGTGCTGCTATTTTTGTATGCATAGTGTTTAGACTCTGCCACACAGAAGGATTTGCTAGCATCAGCTAAGTACTGCAGCAATTACTCTTAAATACTTGTTGGAGAAATTGGTGCATATAGCCATCTTATATCTGCCCTCTGAAAGCTTCCTGTCAAAGGTATAGGTCACAGTACTGCATATTTTCACAGCCCAAACACTTCTTTTAACAGTCTGTGCACGTATTAATGTGTATATATTTACACACACACATATATTCATCTTTGTGTGTATCTGTGTGTATGTATGTGTGACAAAATTTCAAAGCTTAAGGCCAACCTGAAAACTTCACTGAAAGTGCACTGTTCAAATAAATCCAAATGCCTTCTTTTTAGGCTTAGAATTTTTCACTGAAAGGCAGTACCATTGTTTTAAGTTTATTCATTTCAGCAGCAGCTTATAATTATTACCTGGCACATTCTCAGGCAAAATATTTCCATATTTTCTCTGTTTTGCAAGCAAAGGAACTATCTTCTCATCTGAAATTTATGTTCATTGGAGAGGAAAGGAGACTGGGAAAAGGACAATTCCTTGTGACAGTGATAGGGCTGGCAATCTCATTTGACATCAGTGTTGTGCTGTGTACACAGCTGGTTGAGATCACTGATACATGGATGGAGTGCTCATGCCTGTCCTGCAGTGCTTAACTGATTTGTGTCGCCAGCTGGTTTATACCCGTCCTATTGTGCTTTGCTCTGTCACCCATTCTTTCACCCCTTTTGTTTGCTATCACAAGCAGCTACTTCATTTGTAACATTCAGCAGTTTAACAACTCTGTATGAATCAGAATACAACTCTATAGTCTTTTTCAGAGCTGTTTTAACACCTTCACGGTTTTCTTTGAGCAGGGTGGGGGATGTGCTTTGGATTGTCATAATAGGAGCAGAAATTATGATCACCTCAGTTTAAACTTCTATGAGTAGGTATTTGAGACCAGAATGTGTTTAATTAAATTCTTTATAGCTGCATAAATAAGATTAATCTTACTCAGAAAATACTTATTTATCTCCCAAGTAAAAGATGCTTAATCAACTTGTAAATGAGTAAAATATTACCCTTGCACATCAACTTCACCTTGTATGCCTAAACTGAAACTGAATTACAGATTTCTTGTACTCTTATTCCCCAGATTGAACTTTATTAAATATCAGTATGGTACAAGAGACATAGCAAACTTTCAAAAACAGATTTGATGTGTATCACCATCTACCCAGATGTAATATTTTCCTATAAAAATATCTCAGTGAAGGGAATATTATCAGTTAGAATAAGTAAACAAGAATCAAATTTTCTTCTCTTTTCTGTGTAATACTCGGAGTTTCCCTTGCTTTGGCTGCTCAACAATTCTATGAGATACCAGATATATGGACTAACTCTTTCATGCTCATATTTAGTATTTGTTTTTTTAAGATTTTAAATCTCTGAAAGGATTTTTTGTTGTTCCCTCTACATGCCTTCTCCTATTAGGTGCAATTTTCTCCTACAACCCAGCAATAAGCATTTTGGAAATTACTGAAAACAGATATATTTTGGTAATAACTTTAACAAATGTTTATGTAATTTAATTTTTTTTTGGTGAAAAATACAAATTAGATACTGAAAATGGATATATGGAATTAAGCTATTTGGTTTGTAATCCTTTCTGTAAGCACCTTTGACAGAAAAATTGCATCAAGACAGATTTAGACCTGCTTTACATTAGTATAATTTTCTTGACATTGCTTGGTCTTGAATGTCAGGAATATTATTTGCATTTCTAAAAAGTAAGAATATTGGATTTCAAAGCTAATATGTCTTATGATAATTGGAATTAATAAACACAAGTTCACTTTTATGAAGCTTTGGTCAAATTAAATTACTTGGTGACATGTCCTTCATTCCTATAGTGTTGCAATTCTGGATTCTTGTGACAGAAGTGAAGGTTGGTCTATGGTAGACATTATTTAGTTTAAAGTACTCTCTATTACCTCCTATAGAAAAAAGTAAATACTGGTACAATTTTGTTAACAGCTGGTTAATTCCAGAAACATTTTATTTGGGGTTTTTCAGGGCATCTTGGAACCACTTGTCCCAGAAGTGCTTCAAAGTTGGTAGGACAAGAGGATTATCCCAGCCAAAGTTTGGACCCACATCAAGATGTTGTACAAGATCTTGTCTCTTTTGGTTTCTGTGACAATAAACTCCAGGCATGTAGAGCTTATAATATTCTTTACTTCAAATAAGGCCTTAAATTTGATTACAAGGAATTCAGAACTTGAGTCAATGTTCAAAAAAAAAAAATCCTTTCCTCAACCCATAGTAGTTTCAAGGGGTATTTTGGCTTTTGTTTTGGCTTTTTTTTCAAAATCTATGGTTTTATGCTTGTCCCTTATTTATCAAATTTTGTATGAATCTAAGGGTAGTGGGGTTATTTATGGATGTATGGACTTTCTGAAAGTTTCACTGCCAGGATATGCAAAACCAGTATATTTTATTCTATAACTCAGGTTCTTTTAACTTGTTACATAAATAATTAACTACTTGAATGTATCTAACAGACCAAGCATCATCTCTGTGTATGCAAATGGAGATCTATTTTTCATATCTACTCTCTCTTCTCTAGCTAGCTAATATTGGTGCATGGAAAGAGAAGCAAAACTGCACAGTGTGCAGTTGTGGGGTTCTTTTTGTTGTCTAACTAGATAATGAGCAAACACATCATAATTAGCAAAGAAGTTTGTACTTGCAGGACTGACCAGCAAATAAATGTGGATAGAGGAGAAAAACTGTATTCCTTGCTTAAAGAAAAGAAGGGAAAACCACATTTTATGCCATTCAGTGTCTATCATAATTACTGCATCAAAAATCAGAAAAAGAAATATGTTCAAAACCACAAAACAATGTTAGTGTAAAATTTCATGTTCATTTTAGTACATATGAGTAAAATGTCTGAATTCTAATTCTAAACTGAATTTATTAGCCTACCTTCCTAAATTCCTATTTAATATATTAAATTTTGATTAATTCTTCGTTCTACTTTTCCCTCAAAAAAACTCTTTTCAACTGTAGACAAAATGAGAAATAGTAAGAATTAAATCATATAAAATAATGACAATAAAACAATGCAAAACCACGTGGTAAAATTACAATCTTTCAGTTATCTCCTATTTTTACAGAACTTATGTGTAGAGATAAAAATCAATGCAGGAAATATACTGCTTTGTTACAATAAATAAACACTCTTCTCCTTTCTTTGTCTTTCTAGTATGCTCTTTCCAGCTCCCTTGTCTTGGTATTATTTTTCATTTATTTGTGGTTTGTTGTTTTGTTTTTTTTTCCTCTGTATCCAGATTTTAATTTAACTTGCTAAAATGCAATATTTTTCAGGACTTTACAAGGAAGGAATAATGATGAAATAGAAGACTGAATATCTTGATTATTTTTGAGTCTTCCATTTGTCTAAATATTTGAATTCTTCAAATAAACAAACAACATATAAAAAGGTGACCAGTTTTAAACTTAGATCTATAGCGATTTAATTAACATCAAATCTCTTTTCAGATTTTATTTTTAGAAAGGTTCACTAAAGATAGTCTGAGTCACTTTTAACAACACTATTATTATTCAGGTTTACTTTCAGAGTAGTTGTTAAAATAAGGCATATGTTTCTGATCTTTCATTATATTTACACTTTTTAGACTAAAACTGAAACTGTTGAGGATCCATATCCTCTAAATTTTGTTAGCATTTTATTTTTCATTTCTTTGTTGCTTCCTTCGATGGCCTTTTTTCTTAGGTGATTTTTTTAATTAAACATGCATATTAGGCCTAGACTCTTTTAACTATATTGTATCTATTTTAAAGGGTTTTAGATTTTTTAAGGATAAAATTAGAACATTTTTTAAAAATGTAAAGAGTTATTGGTGTGTTAGCAACCAGCTATAAAATTAAAAAGTATTTTAAAAATTATATAAAAATATGAAAGTTATAAAGTTAACTCTCCAGGAAAATCTGGTGAATGGAAACAATGGATTCTTACAATTCTTTACATAAATTAAGTATTTCTATGTCTCCCCATGAATCAAAAGTTATATGTCAAGTAAAGTAGATGGTGACAAATTAAAGGTCTAAGGGAGAAAAATCTATGCCATTCATGCTTTCCAGGAAATTAGTTTTAGATATATTTCTGATATTGTTTATTCATTGTCAGTCCGTTAACTGATTCTGCTCAAAATTTTCATTTATATTTTCTGATAAACAAACCAACAAATATTAATCTGACCTTTATGTTTCTGAAGATACTTTATTTTCTGATATGTGTTTCCAATAACTTGTAAAAATATACTTCTTCTCCTAATGGTACAGAATCTAAGGTTTCTATTTGATAGATTTAGGCAAAAACTCAAACAGATTATTGTGGGTTATTTTACTTCACTCATTTTTATTTGTTTTGTTGTGGTGGGGTTTTTTTGTTTTTTTTTTTTTTTTTT
>VXBT01006736.1:36732-118338 GCA_013400235.1 Oriolus oriolus
TCCCCTTTCCCGTTCTTTTCTGTTCTATTCCCCAACTGAAAAAACAGACCCTAGCCTCTCCTGCCCTGGTTCCTTCATCTCTTTTCTATATGGAGGAAGCCAAAACTGCAGCAAGAGTGACAGAATGGATGAGCTTTTTCTTAGTTTTCTTAGTTTTAAGTGTTATATTCTTTGTTTCAACAAAGCTATTAGTATTAATTCTTCCATAGATCTCTCCCTTTTCTCCAAAATACTGTGAAGTACTTTAGCAATCTGGCTTTCACTCAGATACAAAAAGGGATTTGACCCCTACAAAAGCTAAGAAGTATAAAGGATGCATTATTTGACTTTTGAGTGACAGTATTAAGCAATATATTATAGTATGTTGAAAAGAAGAATCCAAAGGCTAAAAGGTCTGCTTCAAAAACAATTACATCTTTACTGTTTTAAAGTCAAGGTTAATATGATCTCAGTGTATTAAAGTGGTTTCTTTTTTAGTGAATACAATAAATTATTAAATAATTTTAAAATAAGAAGATGAAAACATTTTTTCTTTAAGTCACAGAATTTCACTAAAGGGTACAAACCTCTGAAAATGTATTAAAAAAAAAAAGCTATTACATTGAAAATGGTAGCTCGCCCCATCTCTTTCAACACTTGAACACTATGTACCCTTTTAGATATGTCTGTCTAAAATACTGTGGGTGCCATTTATCATAATGTGATGTGTCTTCCAGATAAGAACGACCCTGTGCAGAAAAAGCTCACATTATGTACTGATGACACATTAGGAGGCTCTGTCTCCAAGCTGTCAGGAAAACTAATAAAACAGCAAATACAGTACACTTTCAGAATTATTGGCTTTGAGTACAAACTTTAAGGACACTTCAGCTTAGTAAGTAAAGGAATTTCCCTTTTTTTTAATCCTTTTTTTTTTTATAAAATAGGAAATTGAAGAAAATAATCTAATCAATATAGATTAGAATAGAAAAATATGCTGGAGTAAACTACAACAGACTTCTTTGCATTCAAAGGTAAATTCAAAATTATACAGGTTAGAGATTTTATAACTTTAACAGATATTTTAAAGTGAGTTGACAACTCTAATAACGTTGCAGAACAGCAAAAGACACATACTTTTAAGGCACTGAGTAACCTCATTTCTCACTGAAGTCATCAGGAAGTAATGACACTCAAAACATTCACAAACTCCATTTCTAATACAAAGGTAGAAGCATGAACCTCTAATAAAAGATTATTTTTACGCCTATAACCTCAGAAGTTCCATGCAAATTCCACATAATTCTATCTTACTGTTTGACTGAATGCATGTAACTCTTACTTTAAATTTGCTTGTTTGGATCTGATTCTGGTTAAAAAAACCGAAACCTTTCTTTAATTCTAGGTTAAAGCTTAACTCTACAATAATCATGCTAAGCCAGTCAATAACATTAATTCTTGGATCACATTCACTGATACTCCACAGCAAATTTGTAATGGTTCAGTGCAAAGAAGTCATAAAGCTGATTCATTAAGTTCCTGAGGATTCCCTATAGAGCTACTGTAATGGTGTATATTTTGGGCTTATGCCCAGAGAAGGTTCCCTCATAAAATGGGGTTAGTCAAAGATCTCTTGCTGCCAGAATAAGCCTATAGGCTGTGAGCAAAAGCACAAAAATAACCTTAACGTGGGTGACATTATATTCATGACTGGACTGAACTACAGCCAAATCTCTTCTGAGAAAATGAGACAGGCATCCAGTTACCCCTCAGGCTCAGCAAAACAAGGTTAGCAGATCCTGTCATGTAAGTAGATGTGATCATTTTATGTATTCTTTTAAATTATGTGGGAACTTAAAAGAATTGAAATGGCAAAACATGCTTGTCATGATGAGTCTAAAGTCTAATTTATAAAATGTTGATAAGGCATCCAAAATGCTTTTAACTCTTAATGGTGCAATAGCTGCTGCTTGTACTTTATCCCCAAAACTAAAAGATCAGTAAATTAATTCATTAATTTCTTATTATTTTCTTTGAAATATAAGCATAAAAGATATTATCACTTCTTCTGGCTTCACTGATTTACATTTTCACTTCACAGATTTCGAAGAGCTTTTTACCTGCTTTCATTTCCTTCTATGTCATTCAATATTTCCATTATCAGATCTGAGAGCATTAGTCTGATGGATTTTATTTTCTTTTTTTCCAGTGCTTTACTTTTTGTAATGTTACTTGTTTTTGGCTTGGGTTTTTGTCCCCTGTCCCAGTTTAGGCTGTCCAAAGTTTATTGAACTTTAACTATATTTTTAGCTTTTTTTTTTCTGGTTTATGAACCATTCCTGCTCCTAACATTTTATACATATACACAAAGATTTACACACAAACATCAACATAGAAATAAATTTATAATAATTTCTATAGATTTGAATTAGATTCTACTTGTCATATATATGAGATGGCAGACTCACTCTGACTGTCTTCATTTCTGTGATATATCTAAGCTAAAACTTTAAATTCCATCTGTAATAATGGAGAAAGATAAACACTTCCACAAAATTACTGTTTAATTTAAGTTAAATTGTCAAGGAATAACACTCAGTAAAAGCAAAAATCGGCTTTTAAAAGCTTTGTTAATTTCCCTTCCTTGCAAAATTAGCCTTGTGATTAATATTCACAATTTACAAGGAATCTATTTATATTTGAAAAGAATTTTCCCTTCTGAATTGGAACACATTCACTTTTTTCCTTAACAGAGCAGCTCATACAAGCTCCTTGCTTTCAGCTGAGAGACTGGAAATTTGTGTGAGTAAACGAATATTTTATTACTTTGAAGTGTTATTTGCAATTGGTAACTGATGCTTCTTTTTGTGAGTTTTTGGTTGTTTTTTTTCTTTTTTCCAGATGTTAAACTGGGTTTTGATTCAGCTCTCACTGGCCTATACTTTGAATGAAAGTTGCAATTACTGTGAATTTTAAAAACCCTTCTGGCGTGTCAGTTTCAAAGACATGAAGCACAGAAAAAGTGTTATCATCTTCCTTATTTCTTGTTCTTGTTCTTTTCTTTTTCAAAAGAGAAATTGTTTAGAAGAGGGAAAACTAGAGTATTCAAAGTAGCTTCAGATGGTGGCATACTCGATATCAACAACCAAGTGCATGGAAGAGATGTATTGCCAAATCAGATGTTTTGTTCTTAGAATACTGACAAAATCTGCTGAAAATGTTGCAATAGTATTGATAGTCCTTTGGGGAACTGGAAAGTTCCACTAACCATGTGAACTTCTGTAGGCATCAGAGATGGTGCTGCTAGATCAAACCATTGAATCAATAGCCCAAGAGTAACAGGTGGTAGCAAATACGAAGTGGACTAAAATCAAGTGACCATACATCTAAATTTCAAAAATAAATGTATTTGTTTACACTGGATAGTTTACAGCTGTAACTTGTCCACATTGACACAACTAGGCTTGCTATTTCATTTGTTTAACAAGAGACGAAGGTTGTATTCTTGAGACAGAGATGCCCAGCCTCAGAGCAGCAAGTGGCTCTGGGCTCAGCCTCTTGCTTTCCTGTCGAAGGACAGTGAATAGGTAATTTTTAAGAATTGGAGCACAAATGGAGAATAAGGAAATAATTTTCCTCTTGGATTAAATAACGATATATGTATTCCTCTGGTATAAATAATGATATGTATTTTCCTCTGAAAAGATGTACAATGTTGAAATATCCAGGATAAACTAACATTCTCAAAAACCAAACCTATCCGTCCTTTTTACTTTTACTCTTCAGAAATGTGGAACAATCCTGGAACTGCAGTGGTATGATTTTTCACAGTACTGTGGCTACTTCGTTCTGTATCTTGTCGGTATCATGTGCTTCATTAAGTTACATTAGTCCCTGTGTCTGAGCCAGTCTGTTGGGCTCTACTAAATAATTTCTCAATTTCTCCATATAAAAACTGAACTGAGAATACATATTTTCATTACCTTGGAAAGAAATTTGATGTTGAATCAGAAATAACTGATCTTGAATTTGGTAAGGCTCCTTGATTGTACAAAGAACAAACCCCTCTTTATGTCCAAAAGTAAACTGGTCTCTACCTGACAGTCATAAAGACAGTGCCTTTCCCTCTTTACCCTCTCACAGTAGTGATATACGATTATTAACTGTTAAAAGGGGTTTTACTCTGAAACAGATGGGACTCAGAGGTTTCTTCTGCTTTTGGTAATGTTGTTTCATAACTACAAAATGCAGGTTTTTTGCAATTGTTGAGGAATACATTCAGTGCTGCTAGCTCAGGGTGCAGCTGCAGTTCAAGGTGCAGGTTGAGCTCTGGGTGCTGGAGCTCCAGGCAAGAGGCCGTGAACTGCTGGCCCTCTGCAGAACAAAGGGCACAGGGACCTGTGGCCCAGCCAGGTGGCTGGACAGTCAGAGACACGGCAGGAGCCGAGGGCTCAGCTGGAAGACCCCAGACTTTACTGTGCACACACTGTGAGGGTATGAAACCCAAGGAGAACTTTGTTCAGGGTCCCTCCTCGGAGGCACCAGCTTGGCCTGTTTTTCTGTGATTCCACCATGATTAAATTATTTTAAGGATCCAGATGTCTGAGATTCTGCTATGGAAATCCTAGGGCTGAGCCAGTGTGGAAACCTGGTCTGACTGTGTCAGAGTGGGGAGTGTAGGATGTCAAGATGGACACTTGTCATCTCCCTGAAGTTGCCCACTGTGAACGGTCTTTGGCACCAGCAGAGAAAGTCTCTGGTGGTGGGAGCATGACATCCAGAGTGGCTCCTGGGTGGTCAGACAGGGAAGTTTCCTTAACACAATGTCATCTAAAATTACAGTGAGCTTTTATGACCCACATCGTTTATGATCTACATGCTTTCTTTGTTGGGAAGCTTGGCAGGCAGAAATAGGGTCTCCAACCCAACACAATGAATCTGCTGGTAGAGTTGGCCTGTTCCCAGTCTATACAGGTGCTGGACGACTGTCCTATATATTACTAAATATGTGAGCTGGTCTAGGATCCTTCTTATTTTCACTTCATTTATAAACCTTAAGCCAATCTGCAGATGCCCTGCTCTTTGAGGTAAAATGCTTCCTGCTAGTCCTTTTGGTGGTCTTCATTCACACTGTAGTGGATTTGTTATCATATTTCCCAGTGAACATTTATAGAATGACAGACATAGTCTCAACAGTTAGAATGAGTTTTCGGGAAATTAAACTTTGAGTGGATCTTATCTTTATAGTGACATTTAAACTTTCTTTATTTTAAGCTGTCTTCAAAGAAAGGAGGCAATTAAGTCAGGTCACTGTTTTTAACTCACAAATAGCACTTACCTCCTGTAGCTCAAGAAGAAGCAGCAGGTGCTTTGAAGATAGTGTGCCTTTGACGAAAGGAGCAATTGAAATTTTGCTGTTTGTGCCTCACTGTAAGTTCATCACTTGGAAGTCAGAGCTGTCTTGCAAATGTGAAACTAGGTAATGTTTGTTGTGGTATGTCTCATTCTATTTTAATTTGTTGTATTTCAGTGTAATACATCACCATAGATGATTTTGAGTGATAAAGTAATGCATAAGGATTTGAAATTATTGGGAAGGGATTGTACAGTGAAAACATGTTTCCTTTTGTCATACAGTGTTACACAATATGAAAATCTGAAGTACATCAATTATGAAAAACCATCGTTGTATTTTCTGCCGCTCAGGCATACACTGGTTTTCCAGGTAGAGCAGAGCCTTAGGCCACCTTCAAGGAATATTTGCCTCAGGCATTTCTCATGTTATTGTCTTCTGTTTGACAGTGTGCAGTACAAAGCCTGAATTTCACAAAAATTATAAATATTGTAACTATTTACAATTTTTATATCCTTTCCTTGGCACTTGAAAGGCATTACTGAATCTATTATAGGTTGTGAACTGAAAAGCAATTACTAAAGTAGATACTAACAAAACCAAAATATAAAGCCGTTTTTCACCTAAACTGTTTCTGGAATTAAACACCTAGCCAGTTTTGAATGAAATCATTAACAGTTTGTCTGCTTTAAAAATTATAGAAAGATAAAATTAATGTTAAAATTGTTCCTTAACAGTGCTCAGTCAGTCAGGAAAATTTACTGACCTATTTTCATCCTAAAAAAAATGTTTATTGAAAAATATATGTTTATATACACAAAGAAACAACAAAAGACACTAGACTTAAATTTCCATGACCAGGACATTTTGAAATAGACTTGGAAGTTCATTGCTGATAATTTCTCAGAGAGAAAAGCAAAATTAATATTGCATATGATTCAGATAAAGTGTGATAGACTATTTTGATCTGTTATTTTAAAAAGAGAAGGTAAAAAGACTTCAAATTTGAGAAAGAAAGAACATCCTTTATATTTTCAGTCAACCTGAATGTAAATGGCCTGCTTTGCTGGATGCTATGATATGGTAAAGTTCTCTAGTTTTATATAGCTTTTCAAAATTAAGTATAATTTCAAGTACTGTGTACCATTTTGAATACAATTATAAAATTAGGGAGTGTAGGTTTGAAAAAATATAATAATCTTAAAACACAAGAGGATTGATTTGAGTATTATGCTGTCAAAGGAACTAAAAAACTAAATGGCTGTAAAGAAAACATAAATGTATATGTATTTAACTAAAAGGTTCATCTGTTGGGGCAGTTCAGGAATATCTCCTTTTGTTGGATTATTTAGCATATTGGATTTTAGGAAAATAAATTAGGAAAACAAAGAGCAGGTTTTTGTTTGTTTTTTTCTAAATTGAGAGATAGTGCAAATATTAGCTAAGACAGAAAAATAATGCAAACCCACAAATTAGAAAGGATTACTTATTACACTAGGGAGAAAAAGTACAGAATGATATTGCATCTTTATTTGAAGCACTGGTATTCAATTTAAAGAGAAGATTTGGTGAATACAAAGACTAAAAGAGAATAAGAGATGACAGTTTGCTGGAAATTTGACTATGAATCTGCAGTCAGACCTACACCACATAACCAGTAATGTTCCTCATAAAACTAGCAATGAAAAATTCTTTTGCATACAGCATTTTGTTGCCATACAGCTAAAATCTACAGCTAAAAATACTGCTGTGGATCCTCTGACTGTCGCAAACAGAATAATAGTGATAAATCAAAAGGAACCGACAAATAAATGGCAAAATGGTCATGAATTTGTGCAGTGATATAATTGAGTGTAGGCAGGAAGGAGACACGAATAGCCCAATATTTATAATTAATTAAGGGTACTGATTAATACTTTTTCTGTGACTCCATGAAAGTCTAACGCCAATTTTTGCTCTGCGAAGACATGAGTATAATATCAAACAGCTTAATGGATAAGAGGTTAGTCATTGCATGGACACTGGATAGATGGTGGAAGAACAGAAACTTCCAGAAATGAAAGACATTTACTTAGTGTCTTAATGACAAGACACATTTCTGGAAATAATCATATTGCATCAAAAAAAAAAAAAAAAAGGTGGTGAAGAAACCTTTTATGACTGGCTGGTGTTTTTGAAGTGGTAAAGACTCCAAAAGAAAACTGCAGCATGTATTTGGAGAATCTTTATACAGACTGCTCAAAATTCCAATAACAGGAGGTAAGAAAGAGAAATGGAATATTATTAGGAAGATGAAATGAATGAATGATTAGATTATTATCATACAAATGACTAGGTATCTCTATAATACTTGTAGGTGCTTTTAAAAATCCAATACCTCATATCCAATCAGTATTTCAAACATTAATCAGACGAAGGACCTGTAACTGATTCCCTTTCACTCAAGAAGGCTCATTACAGAGCTTGATTGTAATATTAGAACTGCCACTGAGATGTACCAGACTAAAATCTGAAGTGTCTTCTCTGCTAGAGCCAGAAATCAAAGCTTGTGATTTCATTAATTCATGTTATTAATTTTGTGTTCTAATTGCAAGTGGTTTTGTACTAGAAATATAAACATGGGGGGGGGAATATTTTAGTGTTAGAAGTAGATTTCATAAAAATATACTCCCTCTCACACGTGATTTAAACATTTTAAAGAATTTTTAAAAATTAAAATAATTAACTCTTTGCTATGAGGTCAACTTATTCTTTTGGAAACTTGGCAAAAGAGACTAAGGATTGCTGTCTCAAAACATTTCGGGTGCGTATGTGGGGAAAAGGGCAGGTCAGACCTTGCTCTGGTGAGGTGATGCCCTGCTCTGCACACCCCACCTACCCAGGGCTGTATCCCAGCCCTGCAGGGGCCACCAACCCCTGGCACACCGGGGGCAATGCTCCACACCTGCCCCTGGAGCCCCTATCCCAGCTCCTGAGTGGCCAAATGACCAGAAGTCCCACCCGGGGGCAGGGCCCAGGAAAGCCAAGGGGTACTTAAACCAAAGCATGAAGTAAGCATGTCTTGACCCCACCTCTTCTTGGAATTTCTATTGGCTGAGCACTGCTGGAACCAGGAGTGGTAGCTACACTTGTTCTTTTCTATATCTTTTCCCTCCCTCTTCATCTAATACCCTCTTCTCAGAGTTTTGAGTAACATAAAATTGCGACAAGCTGGAAGTTTACTAAGTCGAATGGACCAAATTAATGCTCTGTGAAATTCTTTATATTGACTGAATGCTGCTCTAAACTTTTGCTAAGGTTGTCTGATTTTCTGAAGCTGCCAGTAAAGTTTTTTGTTGTTTTGACCTTTTGAGAATATCTTGTCAGTATTTCTCCTGTGCGTCTAACTCAGAGTACATAAAAAACCATAAGCCTTTTTAAGAGGCTTGTCAAACAAGGTTTTGGGGCCTTACAGCCATTCTTGGCACAAGGATTCTACCCCATGGAAAGAACCCATGCTGGCATGGTTCATGAAGAACTATGTCCTGTGGGAAGGATTTATGTTGGCAAAGTTTGTGGACAACTGTCTCCCGGGGGTGGGATGCCATGCTGGAGCAGGGAAAGGGTGTGAAGAGGAAGAAGCAGCAAAAAAAATGTGTGATGAACTGATCATAACCCCCATTCCCAGTCCCCCTCACAGTGCTCAGAGAAGAGGGAGGAGGTAGATGAGTCAGGAGTGAAGATGATACTGGGAAGAAGGGGGTGGAGGGAGTTTGGGGTTTGTTTTGTTCTTATTTTTCACTGTCTAAAATAAAATCATGCTAATTCTATCTTAGCCACTTTACCCCATAGGTTCTTTTATATATATATATATATATATATATATATATATATACACTTAAATGAGACATCATTAGACAAAGGATGACTGTGCATATGCAAATACTACCAGCACATGTTACAAAGAAGAGTAAAGGTGTAAGAATACATGAAAAATATACCTCACAGTTTGTGATTTCATGTGCTGATCCAGATCTTCACCTGCTTTAAATCAGTTCATAAAAGACTATGTGGAAATCTTTGGACTTCTCTGACTCACTACTCAGATACATCTGCCTTAATCACACCAATGGTTCATGACCAACTGAAAGGCCAAACTGCCTGACAACTCAATCTACTCTTCATGCTTATTTTAACATGTTATCAAGTGTGTTATTCTAACTTTAGTAGATGGATGGAAATTAACAAAAATGTCTTTAGCTTTCTACAGATAAAGTAACAAGAATGCATATATGTTACAGTAATGCATCCAAGCTTTTTTTTTTTTAAGAAGTAGACTACACAAATACTGTACAGTAAGAGTAAAAATTATGTGAAGGAATTGGAAACAAATAGGTGTTAAAAATAGGTATCACAACTTATATGTCAGTGAGAGACAGAAGAGGAGCTCAGGCTGCAACTGAGGAAACTAACTGTGTGGTACAGGATGCAACTGATGGAGTCCAGGGTGGGGTTTGAATTCAATGCCATGATAGAGGCTTACAGCAAGCCCATAGTGTTCAGCTCAGGAGAGCCATAGGGGCCATTATTCCCATAGAAATTATTCCTAGGTCATAACTATTGTGCAGAAACAATATCTGAATATTCAGTTTGAAGTTCTATTTTAGCAATTCTGTTGAAAGTCTATATTTATAGACTTTCATATAGATTTATATCTGTAGGTATATTAGCCTGATGACATACATTTTATGTAGCACCACTTTGAATGCCATGACTGAATTTTGGGTTTGCATGTCCAGGTTTTGGTGAGGGGGGGTGTGGGCTACAGGGTGACTTCTGTGAGAAGCTGACAGAAGCTTCCTCCATGTCTGGCAGAGCCAGTGCCAGAAGGCTCCAGAGTGGACATGCCACTGACCGAGGCTGGGGCAATCAGAAATGGTGGCAACACTTCTGTAATAACGTATTTAAGAAGAAAAAACAAGTTATTGTGCAGTTGTAATTGTGTCCAGAAAAGAGTGGAGTGAGAATATGTGAGAGGAACAGCCCCGCAGACACCAAGGTCAGCGGAGAAGGAGGGGGTAGAAGCGCTCCATGTGCCAAAGCAGATGGTGGTGGAGCAGCTGTGCCCCTGCAGCCCATGGAAGTCCATGGGGATGCAGAGATCCAACTGTAGCCCTTGGTGGAGAAAACCCATGCCAGAGCAGGTGGATGCCTGAGAAAGGGTTGTGAACCTGTGGGAGGCCTGTGCTGGAGAAGATTCCTCACAGGGACTTGCAGACCTATGCAGAGAGAAGCCTAGACTGCAGCAGGTTTCCTGGTAGGACTTGTGATCACGTGGGGAACCCACTCTGGAGCAGTGTATCATTGAAGGACTGCAGCCCTGGAAGAGTGACCCACATTGCAGAGGTCTGTGAAGAACTTTTGCCCATGGGATATACTTAAGCTGGAGAAGTCCATGGAGGACTGTCTCTGCTGGGAGGGACCCTGCACTGGAGAAGGAGAATGACTCTTCTCCCTGGGCAACAGCAGGAGCAATGTGTGATGAACTGACCATAACCCCCATTCCCTATCTGCCTGTGCCACTAGCAGAGAGGAAGTAGAGCTTGGGAGGGAGGTATGGGGGTGGGGGAGGATGTTTTTAAGATTTATTTTACTTCTCATTATTGTGCTCTGATTTTGTTAGTAATAAATTCAGTTAATATCCCGAAATCAAGTCGGCTTTGCCCATGATAGTATTTGATCAGTGACCTCTCATGGATCTTATATTTCAACACATGAACCCTTTGTTACATTTTCTCTCCTGTGTCCAGTTGCAAAGAGCAGTGATAGAGTGACTTTGGTGGGCAGCTGGCATCTAGCCAGGGGCAACCCACTATACATCCAAGACATTTGGAACTGGATATGAAATCAAAAGTTCTTAAGTGTTTGAGAATGCACCAATTCTGGCAGATGTAGAGTTGTTTGCTATTTATCACAGCACTGAGTGAATGTCACACAGAATTAGCAGCTCCTATAATTTATGTTATCTGCAGTGCAATGTTGCACTTCACTGTAAATTCTTCTTTGTAAATTCCTCTGTGATTTTGTTGCAGTGGATAATGTTGCCTTTTTCTTTTTGTTCAATCGTTGGGGTAAGGCTCTATCTCTAAAAGAACATTGTAGTCTTGAAACAGATGCAGAAAAGCCCCAAAAAACAAATGAATAAACAAAAATCAAAAAAGATACCTTGTCTTATTCCCTGATTGACTTAATTTTCAATGGACTCATGACATCTCAGAGTGGATAAGCACTACAACTGCTGCAGCAAAGTGGAATGCTACAACCGTATCAGTAGGGTGGCATAGATTTACAAAGGTAAGGATTTAACTCACTTGTCTATCACTGCAAGATTAGAACAGCCATTAACTTAATGGAAGATCCTGTATTCTTTAGAAATGCTTGGAGGAGCCTCATCATGGACTGCTACCGTTCAGCATTTTGTCAATCTATGGTGTTTTACAGTGTATCGGTCCTAGGATGCCTGGCTATTCTGCTTTAGTGTGCACTGTCACTAGAAAGATTATTTGAGAATGAAGAATCTCTGACGTGTTCAATCACCATCAAAAATGAAATTTACTATTTTTATTTCCAAATATGAACCTGAGAGTTCTCATCTTGTATTGCCATCCGTGTTTCTCTTATCTACTTGTTACCACTGAGGCAGACAAAAACAGCTGCAGAGAGCATAGGAGGGAAAAGATAGGAAAGAAGGAGTCACAAATGCAGTTAAGAGTTGAAAAACTTAGTTTTCTTAAATGCAAGGGCAAACTGAATTAAAAATAAACATATATATTTCATCATTAAAACTTTACTTTTAGAATTAAAATTAGAATTCACATTTTCATAGTCTCTGATGGTTATAGTTTCTGAACAGGAGTCATAGAATGATGGACTTGATCATCCAGATGGGTGCCCTTCAACTTAGCATATTCTAACTCCTGGCCCTGTGCAGGACACCCCAAGTGTCACATCATGGGCCTGAGAGTGCTGTCCAAACACTTCTTGAACTCAGAAAGGCTGGTGCTGTGACCAGTTCCCTGGGGAGCTTGTTCCAGTGCTCAACCACCCTCTGGGTGGAAAACCTTTTCCTGCTATCTGAACTCAACCTCTCCTGACTCAGCTTCATGCCATTTTCGAGTCCTGTCACTCTTCACCAGGGAGAAGAGATGTGTACCCGCCTCTCCTCTTCCCCTCATCAGGAAGTTGTAGACTGTGGTGAGGTCTCCCCTCAGTCTGCTCCAGGTTGAACAGAGCAAGTGACCTCAGCTGCTCTTCATAAGTCTTCCTCTCCAGACCCTTCACCTCCCTTGTGGCCCTCCTTTGGATGCTCTCTAATAGCTTAATGTCTTTCTAATATTATTGTGCCTAAAACTGCACACAATGTTCAAACTGAAGTTGCACCAGTGTGGAGCAGAGTGGGATAATCACCTGCTTTGCCCGGCAGGTGATGTTATGCTTAATGGACCCCAGTCTCTAGGCTTTTGAAAGCAGAGGGGAAAATAAAGCAGGACAAAATACAACTGTTGTAAAAGACCATTTTGTTTTTCCCCTTCTTTCTCTGTATATCATTTCAGAAGTAAAAGGAGGCCGGGAGCAGATGTATTTTAATTTAACCTGTGAAGACAGATGTTTCAGTACTTAGTACTCTAGCATCTTGAAACAATGCACATAAGGCAAGAGAAGTAACAAAGAAAAGAGAGGAATATCTAAACCAGAATTTTCATGAAAATACATCATGAATGAGAGTGTAATTGCTATCTCTGTTCCTGTGAATATAAATATTTCAGACTTACTATGGCATTTTCTCCCTCTTGTCCTGCACTTCTGGCATCTACAGGCTGCCATTAACACCAGGTTATTAAAAAAAAGCTGTGTGAAGTCTTGGTAAAAGGAAAAATGTGAGTTGTTGAGGCAGACAAAGGAAGCAATGACAACACAAAGTGAAACAGTAGATTGTAGTGCTTGCAGCTAAAAGAACCCTCTGTCACCACTGGCTGCTCCAAGCTGCAGCTTCCTTCTGACTTTCAAGATGCAGCGGCCTTAAGAAAATAGAGGAATTTGTGAGGATTGCATTCATGAAGATATAGTGTGAGGTGAAAAGATGGTGAAACTGGAACAGTAACTGGGAAAGGAAAGGGCTAATACAAAGGGAACCAGCTCTAAGACTTAAAACAACATTGTCATTACGACACTGTATTCAGGTGGGAGAGAAGCAAGGAAAACTATGGAAACTAAGTGTAACAAAGTGCAACAGCGATCAGTTTCTAGAAAGACTATGACTAAGTTCCTCCCTTTACAGCAATAATTTTAAATCCTCATTAATATGTCATAATTTCTTTAACAGAATACTTTTCTTTAAAAAAGAAAAGGGATATTTTCTACTTCCTGCCTGCCCCCTGCTTCCCCCCTCCCTACCCTCTGAAAAAAGATACTTTAATAGGAAACTAAGGATTTGCATATTCTAAGCGTGTATACTTGAAAAAATAATTATTGCAGTAATCGATGAAGGTACTGGTTACTCAAGGTAGAAGTTTTCCCATTGTGTCTTCTGCATGGCTGAAAACAGTCTTCGGTTGCAGGAGCAGGCCTATGAATTTCAGAGTTAGCAATGAGCTTAGGAGGGAGGAAGAGAGGATGATGTGAGAACATGGACAGTCAAATCATAATTCTGCCCTGTCATGAATCCCAGCAATGCTATACCATCATGAATAATAAATACTCCATCTGAGTCCAGAATAAATGCAGAGGTTTGTCCCTGTCAGGCAAGAGAAAGGTACGGAGACAAAACATAGTCTAGGAAAACAGAAAATCTTTATCTAGGTGGACAAACTGTGTGTCCAGCATACTCATATTAAAGATAAGTTTTACATTTCAAATAAGTATTCTGTGACTAAAATGAAAGTCTAGGAAGATTACAAAGGGGTTTGAAAACAATGACTTGTGCCAAATGTGTCTTAGGATAAATGACTATTTTGATAATTCCTTTAAGTGGAGCATTTCAATGTCAGTGTGTTCCCTTTTGAAATTGAATGGAACATTTTGATTGATCAATTTGAAATTATTTTCTTCTGTGGAATGTCCTTCACATTATACAAAAGAGCAGAATTAAATGTAATTGATCATCTTCTACCTAAATGCATTCTTTTTTATTAGCAATAATTATTTTACATACATCTGTGAAAGCCCAATAAAATTTTGGGGGTTTTTGATATTTCACAGATTAAAAAAAAGTGAGCCCACAGAGTTTTATAAAAACAGGAAAGCTGTCTTCTGCTTGTTTCAAATGTATAAAAAAATACTGTCATAATAACCCAGAGCAATTATTTACAGCTCTTATATTTTCCAGTGTTCAAGGAACACCATGGAGTCCAGTCAGTTCTCTCCAAGCTTTTGGTCTGAGAGCAAGTAACACCAGCTTCCAAGAGCTACCCAGAAAAATAAAAACACTAAAATAAAAACACATCCTCAGGGAGCAAGAGTGCTGGCACAAAGTCTATCCTGGGGCAATCAGCTGCATAAATGTAGCTAAATATGTGCCATCTGTGAAGGAGTTTGTCCAGAGAAATCAGCAGCATTTCTCTCACAAAACACGCAATTGCTTCAGGATGTGATTCTGTGCAGGTAAATCTAAAGCTGTTGCCAGCCTGTTATCTTGAAATGTCTGAAATGGTGACTGCATTTTGTGTGGCAGGTTTACTGCAGAAGCCGTAACACAGAGAAGCTTCTCGATGTTTATTCCAGCATTCAAGTGACTTGTTTACCCCTGAACAGATGGTCATTCAACCACAACATACATCAGCTGACACCTTGATTGCCCTAATAAGGAACAGGAAGAATCACCAACAGGTTTCTATCTTGTTAACACAGTGGGACGTGCAGGCTACAGCATAACGCTGCTAAGTGCCAGAGGTATCAAACTAGATGGATCCACCAGGAGTGCGGCAAACTGATCTGCCTTGTTGTGTTGTCAGAGCCCTGGTCTTCTTTGCATTGGTACTGGATAAAAAAGGCTTGTGTTTCTCTCCTAACAGGTTTACTGATCTGCAGCATTACCTGATTTTTCTTCGCTTTTACAGGGTTATATAATATATATGGCTCTACTGGGGGCCACAAAACTTGTGGGAAAGGGTACTCACTGCTTGAATGGGATTTGTTCTTTGAATTACACCAAACACAAGGATGGTGCGACTTGTGGAACAGTGATAAGTGTCATTCCAATGGGAACTGCCAGGCCCTTGGGAGAGGGGAACAACAGTACTTTGTGTCACAGTGTGGGAGTGCACCATGGGGATCCAGGCTGTAGCCAGCCGGGGGGCAGGGGGAGAGACGCAACCCCCGAGCCATGAGCAGGACCTCAGGTTGAGGGATCTGTACCTGCTGTGGGCAACACACTCCTCCTGGTGCACATGGCACCAGAAGGAAGTTCAGGGTTTGTAGTAGAGCCCTTTACACTCTGCTATTTGTAGCTCCATCCACATGGCATGTTCCTTGGATCCAGAACAAGATTTGGGACATCACATTCACCTTTTCAGAATGTATCAAATGTTGTAGTGCTTAGAACCAGCCTACAGCTGGCCCAAAGAAACATAAATGCTGAAATACCTGTGTCAGGATGCTTGGACACCGTTTTCACTTGTTTTGGTTACAAAATAAACATCTACTGGTTTGCATTACCTGTTTATGCAAAAGTAGCCCTTTTCCGGTAGCAATGGCTGAAGGAAAACAGCCTTCCAAAACTAATAAAATGTATTTGGCTTAACACATTTAATGGTCTTGTCCTCTTAAACACACAAAGGCAAAAGGTTTCAGAAGAATTTGCAAGCAAATTTCTCCATCTAGTCTCTACAAAAGATCTGACCAGAGCTACATACGCACTCTTTTCATCACGCTTACCTGCTGTCCAAAGGTGTCCAGCAATTCCCGTGACCATTTTCACATACTGCATTTCTAGCATCCATGCTTGTAGAAATGATGCAGCAAATATAAAGCAATATGTAAGTTCTGGCAATGTCTATGTCTGAAACTCTCTAAATACTTATTTGTATGATTACTCACTGTAATTGTTTAAGTCCATTCAAAAGTAATTGCATCAGACAAATGCTGTATGCTGTAGTTTTCTGCTCAGCTGAAATGCAGGTACAGCACAGCCTGTGGTGCTTTTGGCTTTCTTCTCTCACCTTGACAATATCTCAGCTCTGAAGGTGTACCATTGAAGATACCTCGTCTCTGACACATCAGTCAAAATACAATTGCATTATTATTTTTCTTTTTTACGCTTATAAAAGCAGCAACATAAGCAAAACAAATCATGGCAACTGTGAAAGTAGGATTTCCTTCACAGGTAAAATCTGCCCCAGAGGAATTCCAAGCACTGAAACCATGTTAAGATTATTGTTATGCATCAAAGGGGAGTATTTAGTGCTTTTAAGAATAAAACTGTATTCCAGAAATAGTTATATATCTTATAAATGAGGAACACCAGCACTGCCACCAGCAGTGACAATACAGTAGATTCTCCTAAAAAAAAGTTCTCCTAAAAAGTATTTATCAAATCTATATAATTTGAACTGCAGTTGAAAGTACTGCTGTGATGCTCAACACAGTCACAATGCATCAGTAGGAGACGTGATGTTTGTTAGAAACTCTTGTCGGGCTTAACAAGGACACCAGACACATGTCAGGGAGCTCTTCTGCTGTTATTGTGCAGTCACCTTAACTTCGGCAACGAGCCCACTATTTAGACTCCAAAAGTGGTGGCTAACAAGCCCTTAAATTTTACATGCACTTTTCAAACATGGTGGTTAACAAGCCCTTAATTTTTACAGTACACTTCAATAAGCTCCAACTCCCACAACAAACTTCTCAAACGTTCCGGCTAACAAGCCGAAACACACTTCCACAAGCTCCCTGTTCCCGCAATAAACTTCAGCACAGAGTACAGGGTGGAATATAATAGCCACGCTCTGCCCAAGCAAAGCAAGGGGAGAGAGAAATAAAAGCAGAATAGAGAGAAAGAAAACAAAGAATATCTCTAGTCCTTCGATACCACATTGGTGCTGCTGCCGGGATGGTCTGGAGCTGGCGTAGTAAGGCACAGGCAGCAGCACACTTCAATTTGTGCACCATCTTAGGGGATGCTAATCTGGTGATGACATCTTGAATTTAGTGGCACTCTTTGAGTGAGGTGACCCTCTGAAGTTTTTTGCATGTGTAAGATACCAAAAAGGCAGAGCATTCTAAAATTTAATAACAGCAGTGATATTTTCTAATTATTATTGCTGAAAAAAATCAGAAATGGAATCAACAGATTTCAGTTCCAATAGATTGTACTACATCTTCATAACTGCTCTTTCTTAAAAAGAAAAATTTTGTACTTGAATCCATTTATTTTATTTTACTGAAGTACATCCCACATTTACAAGCTGCAAACAGCTATGCTTTTATTCATGCAACTGCTAGTAAAATCACACTTCTGGGGCTTACTGACATCAGTACTTGATTTTCCATAAAAACACACAGTCTTTATTTTTGCAGTATTACTCAAATGAGAGAATCTCTTCTACAAGCCCTGTTAACCTTATATGCATTAATATTCTTCTGCATGCAGGTGTGCACATTTTAGGATGTATTCCTTACTCTTCATTGATATAATTTATTGGAAGAATATCTATTTTACACAAAGAGTATCCACTGATAAAAATATATTTTTGTAGTTATTCCCATCAAAGCAACATGCCCACTGTTATGAAATATACTGTCTTTGCAGAATAATGGACACAGTTTCTACAGGAGATCTGTGTCTTTATGGAAAATGAGTTTTAGGGTAACTCAGATGAGCTGAGAAACTATGTTTAAATGACTGAATCAGGTAGCTAGGTGTCACTTGTAAGCGACATCAGAGTCACTGATCATATTATTTGGTTTTCGAGGTAGCAAATTATTTTCTAAACACCAGCAAGTAATTAACAGTTAACAGAAATATTTTCAAGTGTCCAGTAATAGTCAAGCCTCCAAAAATCTTCACAAGATTGAGGATACTGTGTGGGCCTTATGGGAGGTCTGAGCAAGAGAGAGGACAAAGATAATAAAACCAGTCTCTTCTTTCTACTGGTTGCCAATTTGATAAATGTCTCTTGGAGCTGGTGTTAGGTGTCAGGTGAAGTGTTTGAGGTGGGTGAAAAGTAATACATCATATAAATAAAAATGAAACTCTCAGCATCTGACAAAAAATGCCTGCAGTGCAATACTTTCCAGTCATAACTGATTCTCTTAGTAGAGAAAGGAAGCACACTGAAAGACTTTTTTAGCCCTTCACCTTGCCACAGAAAATAAAAATGGCTTCATTCATGATAGAAACACACTGGCATATGAAATATAACTTTTCTCTCAAAAAAGTATAATTTTTAATGCAAAAGAAAGGCAGAAAGCAGCTGTACGATTGTTTAGCATTCCAAACTGACTTGCCCACTTCAGAATGTCTGTTCTAAGTGAATATTTAGTAGTGCAGCTGGCATTGTTACTGATTGAAGAACTCCACTTATCACATTGAGCATCTTACTTTCCTGGAAAAAATCTCTCACAGCTTCCTACTCAATTTATCCATCATCTGAGCTCAAATTTCTTATTTGTTTACTTTTTTTTCTTCTTTGGCTTTTTTCTTTTGTTTTCCTTCTTTCCCTTGATCCTCTGCAATCCTGTTGCCTTCCTCCTAATTTTCTTCTTCCTCTACTTTAACTGCTCCCTCCCTGACCTTATCCCCCTTCCCTTTACTCTTCCTTCCCTTTAATTTTTAACAAGTCTGAATATTTACTCTCCAAATAACAAAAGAAGAATAAAAAAGCAAGCATGGAAAACAGACTTAATTAATTTATGACCATTAATTGATAGAAAACTTTCTAATAAGAGAAGCCATCTGCAATGGTTTAGGGACTCAGACGTAATTATTTGTGTGCAAACAACCTCATCGATAGAACAAACTCTGAAGTAGTAGCTACTGTAACATGGACTTCAACAAAATGTGGTAATTTTTATGCATTTGTAAATAATGTATTTTACTTAGCACTAAGGTAATAATGATGATGGAAGCAGGAAGACAGGTTATATAAACTTCGAAGAGGCAGCAAAGTCTGGATTTTCAGAATGTTATGTAACTTTCTCCAAAAGGTTACTTTCCAAAGGGCATAAGAGAAAAATATTTGTTAAATCTGAATCAGAATGGGTTTTTTCATGCTTAGTTAGTGGTGCATCATACTCTACTTGTTCTGCTGTGTTTACATGCCTAAGAGCTCCAGAATGCTGCTCTCTTTTTAGCCCAAATCACACTGGAAATATCATTTGTATTTACACTGAGTCATAAAAATAAGCAACTAAATAAAACTATTAGGAACAGCCCTGTCACCAGATACATGTCCTGTAGAGGGAGAATATGCATGCAGTACAGCATCCTGCACTTTAATCTTTTAATTTCAGGTACAGGTTATCTCAATTTAAATAGTTTTTGTACATCCATATTCCTGTCTCTTCACCAGATTCAGTAATAAGTCTTATATTGTTAGAAATCTCATATATTGATTCCCTAGTGAAGCAGAGACCCAAATTTAACAATGATCTCCATAGTAAACACACACGACAGCCTCTAGGAATGGAAAAAAAAAATAAATTGTCATGTTGATTCCTTTTACCTTTATGTTTTTCCTTTTCTTTTTGTTAAAAAGAGTATGCTTAGTTAGCTGTATGGTCACTCCGCTTGCTTTATTTTGGAAATCTCCATATCGTGCTATGCCTTAAGCCATTTTTCTTTTAACTTACGTGTAAAAATAATAATAAATACTAAAAGGACCAAAACTGCAGTGTGTTGCTAAGCTCTTATTTTTGCTGAAGATAATCCAGAGGTAACCTAAAGACAAGTATTTGGCAACTCAGCAAAAATCTCTCTTTTTTTGCATGAAAATATGTTATTTTAGTATGGTGTATTTTACTTCAATATTACTATTTCATAAATTGTAATAACATATTAAACAGGTAAATATAGAAAAAAAATGCAACTTTAATATTGAATGTGTCCAAACCTCATTTATAAACATTAGTTAGGATATTGTATTTGAATGTCAAAGAAGCAAACATTACTTTTACAAATGAGGGGGAGCAAAAGAATTCTCCTCCCAAGAGAAATCAGCAAAAATACTTTATCACCTGCACTTCAGATGCAATTGCTAAAAATCCAGATTTTTACCAGGGACTTGAGGTACTTGCTGTGTCCAGCTTCTGTATTGCATTTTGTTCTGTATAATAGTGCAGTGACAGGCACAATAGAGCTTTGATTTTAGGAGTGTTTCTGGGGGCTACCTTTCAAATGCTCTTAATTATTATTAAAACCTTCTCAATCTTAATGTAGAAAAGATGCATTTATCAATAGTCTACTCATCTTCTCAGATAATAGTCTTATTTTGTAAAGTGGAATCATGGAATGTAAAAAGAAAGATCAATTTCTATTTTGGTATGAATTATTTTAAGTAGGTCCTACTTTTCCTAACCCTGCTGGCAGTACTTTTCATTCCTACAGGAACAATTTCATTTTAGTGGTAGGTACCCATTTATTTTGCAAATTGCAAATTTAAAGGATGGTTAGAATCTACCAAATAATCAGAATGCAAGTAAAAAGAAAAATAAATGTGTGCAGCCTTCATGGATAGCTTTTTTGTTTCTTTACTTTTTTTGTTGCTTAATTTTGGAGGCGAGGAGATGTGCCTTTTCTGGTTGCTTCACTTTATGCATCATCTTCATTGGAGAATTAATTTTGGTACTGTGGTATGAAAAATAGGACTTCCTTTCAGACAAAAGTAGAATATTCGTTACAACTTGTCTCTAAATTACACAGCTATATGGTTTTGAATACCGAATTCTAATCTAAAATCCATTCATTGTGTGAGTAGATCTGTGCTTTAATTGCTATAAAAATACCAAATGCTGCACTTGCTTAAAGGCAGAAGATTCCTTGGATGAAAGTGTATTTTGTTTCAGGGGGAGACTGGAATGCCGACAATTTAAACTCCTTATTTTCTTGTATTACTGTTTTCTATTCTTATGTTTTGTCTTTCATTTTGACCAGGTTTGTCTGTGTACTTTCTGCAGTCATCTTGGAAAAGTAACAGTGTAACAAAAGAGATAATTTTTTTGTACACATGTAGGAGAAATGTCCATTGCAGTTTGTGAAGTAATTTCGTAGAGTAGTTTGAAACTAGAGAGTAGAATGATAAAACACAGTAATCAAAATTTTTTTTCAGCAGCTAATGAGCTCAATAAATCAGAATACTTCCCCATAATCTCTGAACCCAGTCTGTACTGCTACCACTGAGAGCCCACCTGGGGAGAAAATATTGCTGGTTGTTCTCCTGGGTACTCTGCATCACAGGCTGTGACCTCCCCAGGGATCGTCAGTAGCCCGGTATGGAGAGTCCAGTTATGATCCTGGCTCAGGATGCTCAGCAATCCTGAGGATGCTCAGTGAACAGAAATGGCTGCCGTGCAGGTAGGTGCTGGGTTGGAAGGGTGGCTCCAGAGGACACAGTGGCACTGGAGAGTCTACCTCTGCCCAGGAAAACCACTGCCTTGTCCATGTGCTCAGGCAAGGCAGCAAGAGGGAGGTGCTGAGCGCTTCTGGAGCATGCTTTGGTCTGCATGGTAGAAGACAAAGCTTCCCTGGGGACACAAATCCAGACTAGCTGGGAGCAGGCTGCAGCACAGCTGTCCATCAGCAGCAGCGTGCACTGGAGGGAGAGCAGAATACAGCCCTCAACCCACCAGTACACACCAGGGACACTGAAGTACCTGCTGCTCCAGCAAGTCGAAATCTTGACCATTTAACCCCTTGTAGGATCAGAAGGGAACTCTCAGCAGCATTTCCTTCTCTCAGAGAATTTCTTTCCACTCAGAGCAATAAAAGCAGGAGTAAGACATCCAGAAAGGGCTGTGGATTGGAAGGAGTGGTACAAATTCAGCCCACATTCTTCTGGAGGCCAGGCCATAATTCTGACTGGCTCATCCATCTTCTTTTATTTGTTGCTTTTTTTTTTTTCTCCACCATCTCTGTGGTGACAATTCAATTCCACCAGAAAGATCAAGGGACACTCGGTGTCACTGCCCAGCAACATGACTCACAGGAGCCCAACCATATTTTGGCTTGTTGCCTGTCCTCACCTGGTCCTTGGAAAATCACTCAGTCATATCTCAGTGGCATAGCTTTCTCCTGCTACATGCCATCAATCACAGCTCTGAACACATAGAGAGAACCAAGGAGCACGACTGGAACACGTGAGCCTGTAGAGAGGTTGGGCAGCAGGGCCTGGAGGTTTGCAGGTGTGAATGCATCCTCCTGCGTGGTGGCACGGATGAGCAGGGCCCTGTGAGGGCTGGGCTGAGGGGTAGGGTATGGGCTTTGCTGTCGGGGCCCTTGTGGAGGGCTGCTGCAGTGTGGGGTTTGAAGCAGAGAGGAAAAAAGGCCAAAAAAAGGGACATGACTCCCTGGAAAATGCCTAGAGAAGTGGCCAATACTCCATCCCTGGCAGTGTTCAGGGCGAGGTTGGATGGAGCTTTGAGCTGCCTGGTCTAATGGAACATGTCCCTGCCCATGGCAGAGAGGTTGAAACTAGTGATCTTTAAGGTCTTTTCCAACACAAACCATGATTCTATGATTCTAAGCAGGAATAAAGGAGCCTGTAATGAAATTCTGCCTGCTGTGGGCAGATTGCTGTAGGTATTTATGATAACTGAAACAGATCTACATAAGTGTATATCTGAAGTTGTGTATTACTGAAATGTAGCAATAAGAAACCTTGTTGTCTTCAGATCCTTTGACTGGTGGTTGTCCACACAGAATAGAACATTCTAAAATTGTGAACTAAAGCCCTTCAATACATAGCAAAATTCACTGTTACACTGTAACTTATTTTTCCAGAATAATTTCTTTCATAATAGGATTTATCATTAGAAAAAATCCATGAGCAAATAGCAGTTTTCCGATTAAATTACAGGTTAAAAATAACTTGTCCTCTGTCACATTAGTACAGTGAAAACTGGAGGAAACTGTAGAACTCAAGAGATTTTATAATTCTAAAATATGAGTGTATGTTTTAAAGATATAACTGCTATGTAAGGAAAAAGAAAAAGTCACAGTTTTACTCACTTAAAAGAATTGTAAAAATTTTTACAAATGAAGAAAACAAAAGGTCTTTTGAAAACGACAGTCTCTCCTAATTGCCAGGAAAAAAAATTAGTTTCTAATATTCGCTAGAATCTGACAGGACTTTTTTAGGCCTAGTTCTGTAACAGACTACTGTCAGAGACAGCCAGCTAAGATAAGTGGACTCTAATTGGGAAAGATAGATAGGCACCTCCAAAAGGCAATTACAGCATCCTAAAACTGACCTCTAAATTTGATCAGATGACTCATTCTTAAAGGTGCTTCCTTTGACAATAAATAAAAGCATGGACAAATAACATGGGTTTAGGGACATAACTATGAGACATTTCAAATCAGAAAAATTAATCATGTCCTTAGACTGACATCACATGCAAAGTTTAGACTCTTAAAAAGAGAAAAATACATATAATCTTAAGTGAGACACTTAGCTAGTAAAATGCTTTTGTTTGTATAGCACTTGGACTAGGTTAATTTTGACCTGAGAAAGTTTTATCTGCTTACTTCCTATTCAAAATTTAAAGTACATCATCTAATTCTCCAAGGGAAAAAAAAATTACTTTGAGCAGAAAAAAATTTATAGACTTCACACATACACAGACATTCAGATGTATACCTTGATTTCCAATGTTGCTTCTTCAATAGCCAGGGGAGGAAAGGATTTTGTTTGCATGAAGAGTCAAGTCTTTATATCTGCTGTGGTTGCTTTGTACAGATTATCACTGTAAACAGCCAGTAGAGAACACTCCCTGTGCAAAATCATAAACTGGCACCCAGATACCATAAATCCTGCATTTCTTTCCAAATACTCTTAAACCTCAGAGACAGTGGAATGAAATATCAAAGAGAAATTATTTTAAATCCCCATATTTTCAGATACTAGATCAACCACTTCAGTTGTATGAGCAGAGCAGGATTAACAAGATAGTTTAGTTTTAATTTAGATTAGGAATCTGCAGCCTTTGGGATCCTGATCTGACACCTAGACTTGGAAACCATTATAGGTACTTATCATTCATCTTTCTGTCCAAGCTTTACCATCCTGAAATTGTGATCTAAATAGAATTAATCAGAAAATTAGGAAAGAAAATTCATACTGGGCCAATATTAGAATGCTTTGTTTTATCCAGTTTATTGTAACACTGGCATCTTCTTTATAATAGTCTTCTGAAATTTATAAATCAGTGCTTACCATTAAAACAAGCAAAACCACTGAAAAATAATGTCTTTGATTTCAACGTGGTTTTATGTAAAGCTTCTCCTTGTCCAGATGTTCATCTGTTTTTAACCTTACTGGCTTTTATTCAGTTCCAAATCAAGACTATCAATTCCATTTAAACATTTACCTAAAGACTTATGCTGATTCCTTAATATTCTGTTTGCTTGAGTGTTTGTCGCTGGGGTAGGGGCACGTTGTTTTGATTTGGTTTTATTTGTTTCTATTGAATTCTTTTTATTTCAGTGATCTTTCAGGTGAAAAATAGCAAAAAAAGAATTTAAGGATATTGCTTTTCAATAACGCCCATAGCATCTTGTGCAAACACTCTAAAAAACTAATTATTGAAACAATTGAGATTTCATTGTATTTTAACACACATTTTTTTCTAAAATTTTTATTATATTGTAATGAATGTTTCTTTCTGATTATTTTTTAGATATTTTTTTTTTTCTTTTAAGAAAATTGTCTACTTAAAGTTGTAATTAACCTTTCTACTCTTAAGGTTCAATTCCTAACCTACAGCCGAGTCCTGTCATTGAAAAAATTAACTGGATATGTTAATTACAGGAATGTTTCCCTGTCCTGATTTCATCTGAGACAGTTAATTTTCTTATTAGTAGCTGGTACTATGCTGTGTTTTGGATTTAGGATGAGAATGTTGATAACACAGTGCTGTTATAGCTGTTGCTGAGCAGTCAAGGACCCATCAGCTTCTCATAGTGTCCTACTAGCAACGAGTCTGGAAGGCACCAGAAGTTGGGAGGAGACACAGCCAGGAGAGCTGACCCAGACTGCCCAAAGGGATAGTCCACACCGTATGGCATCATGCTCGGTATAACAGCTGTGGAGAAAGCTGGCTGGGCATTGGTCATTGAGTGACAAGCTGATAGAGCGTGCATCGCTTGTTCTGTATATTCAAATTCAGTTATTACTGTTGTTATTATTATTATTAATAATAATAATACTGTTGCTATTGTTGATATTTTTGTTATTTTATTATTATTATTTTCATTTCTTTTTCTGTGCAATTAAGCGGCCTTTATGTCAAGCCATGGATTTTAGGGGTTTTTTTCTCCTGATTCTTTCCCCCATTCTGCTGGGAGCATGGAGTGAGGGAGCAGCTGTGTGTTTAGCTGCCTGCTGGGTTAAACCACAATAATCAGAGGAGGTTTAAGCAGTGGGGAAAGGTAGATAGAAAATGGGTTGAAGCCTCACAGCTCTATTGTGATATCTCAGGTGTTCTCTCAGGAGCTTGACGGAATTGAATCTGTGTCTCTGTACTTCTTCCATGTACTGTATTTGAAGGAAGACTTGCAGGACTATGAGGAGGAATTCTCATGAAGAAGCAAAATTAATATGCAGAGTTTCAGATGGACAGACCTCATTTCAGAAGTTCTCTCTTTACTCCTGAACAATTTATTAGACAACCTTAACGCCTCGATGACCAAAGAGTGTTCTTTGTTGCTGGCTCTTTTGGTAGCATTACGGCACTAGAAGTACTTACTTCATTCCAGAAGCAGCTGCAGAGCCAAAAGGAAAAAAAAGAACAAAACAACCAAAACCAAAACCTTTCTATGTTAGATCTATCAGAAGAGTTAGCTAGGATCAAAATTCCTGCAGATGACCCTATTAGATCTATGCATACAGAAAGAGTGAAATGACGTACTGTATGTCTTCATCTCATTTCTAGCCCTGTAGACCTCACCCTCTGACCCTTTTCTTTTGAAACTGAAGGCATCATCTCTGCTTCAGCTGTAATTGATCCTCTCAGTGGGTAATTGGTTTTGCAAGCACTCACAAATACATTGGTATTACATTGAGGGGGTACATTGAGGGGAAAGTTCCGCTTGAAAAACTTAATTTCCTTTATGACAAAGTTACTCACTTAGCTGATCAAGGGAAGCCAGTTGATCTAATTTATTTTGGATTTCAGTAAAGCTTTTGATAATGTCTCTCACAGTCTTTCTTCTGGACAAAATGTCCAGCACGCAGCTGAATAAACACATCATGTAATGGATGAGCAACTGGCTCACAGGTCAGGCACAAAGGATTATAGTAAATTAAGTTACATCAGGCTAGTGACCAGTCACTACCAGGGTCCTGTAAGGCACCATTTTAGGGCTATTTCTCTTCCATGTCTTCATGAATGACTTGGATGCAATACTTGAAAGCATACTAATTAAGTTTGCTGATGACACTAAATTGGGAGGAGCTGTAGACTCCTTTGAAGGCAGAGAGGTCCTGCAGAGAGATCTTGACAAATCAGAGGGCTGGGCAATCATGAGCAATGTGAAGCTTAACAAGAACAAGCGCTGGGTTCTGGTTCTGTGATCATGGTTACGAGAACTCTGTCTTCATCCATGCCAATGTGCCTGTATTGATGTAGGAGAGAACTTGTTATTTCAGAGAGAAATACCCTTTAAGTTATGTATATGTTAATATACGGGGTCTCAGTTGGTCCACAAGCCCTATAAATACTTTAGTAGAGTACTTTTAAATGTTTAGTGCAGCTGCTGGCAGACAAAATTCTGGTTTCCTTATTAATAAACATCTCAGGGAGCTGTCCTTAATCCTGGAAAATAAAATCAGAAAATAATGTGCTATCCAATAGCTGTCAGCTGTTTATCTGCATAGTTTTCTAGTGCATTTTGAGTCATAAACTAAGAAAGTACCTATCTAGAATTTCTATGTGGGAAAACAGGGACTTTATATGATATTTTTATATTAGGCTTATACCAGAAAGAATCTTTTTGCAACCAAGAGCAACAGAATGTATAAATATTCTAATTAGAGATCTAAGTTTAGGATAGCTATCTTGACAGTACAGATGTGTGACTGAGTCATTTTAAACTCTAAGTGTTCATTGCTGTTAAATCTATACACTCATTCCTACTTTCATAACTAATCAAGTTGACATTTCATGTTTGAGACATGCAGATTTGAAGTCTATCTGCTGACTCCTTTAAAAGTGTAATAGTTGTGTGATTAAACATTTCAGTGGGATAAAAGATGTTCATGCTCTATGCCATGTTATCAGAACTTAAATGAATGATCACTTAACAAAAACAGTAGGAATGTGGAGTTAAAATGACGGGTTTGCATTTGCATATTGTATTGAAATAAATAATAAAAATTAAAAGTTTAAATAAATAAAGCTTTTTAGATAAGAAAGTAAATCAGATATAATAAAACAACAGAATAGGTTTGTTTCATTCCCACTGAGCTAGCATACAATATCATAATGAAATAGAATAATACCTAGTTAAAGAGTTTGATAGACCTTGTGTGTCAGATACAGTTTTGAATCTTGAAATGTCTGTATAATCTGTTCATCCAAGGCATCACTATTTTTGCTCTTTTATGTTTTAACTGAGAAAAGAGATGGGATCCTGACTACTACTAGAATTGTTCATTCTAAAAATTGCAGTAATAGGTATTTTTCAAGTCAAAACGATCTTGTTAAAAGTTCTGTGTTGGGTATGAGCACAAAATTCTTTCCATGACTGACTTACCTAACAAATCTGATGAGATATTTTCTTGATTCATAGATAAGATACAGCGCATTGATCCTTTTCATTATAGATTTTATTCTGAAACTGAATTAAAAGGACTAGTCCCTTAAATTGGTAATAGTTAACTGAGATGATTGTCCACCAAAATACAGACACAATATCTGAGTGCTGGTTCTGTTGTTATTAAATTCAAACTCCAAATGGATGATTCTGAGTTTCAGGCTATAAACTGCATGTTTTTTGCAGAAGAATATGCAGGTACAGTAGGCATAAATGAATACAAATATTTTAAACCAAAATACTCTTATTTTAAGAACTGTAAACATGTTTGAATTTCAATAAATAGCACAAGTGTTAATATATAAAAGATAAGTTATTTTATATTAGAAAATTAAGAAACAAGACCCCTCAGAAACCCCTGCTTTGAATTTTGATGAATTACAACTTTTGATTATGTCATATTTCATCTATACCATACTACCTTGAATTCAGGTAAGACCTTCCTTCAGTGTTCCTTCATTCACCTGTTGTTCAAATGAGGAAGATGATGGGACTGGTGTATTTTTTTCAAACATCCTGTGTATGCATCAAATAGAAAGTTTCAAATAACGTGCTAAGAAATTCCTTGTGTTCAACCTGATTTATATCTAGGTGCTCCAGGTACAAAATTGTGTTTGGCAATAGATGAAACAGAAGATGGTGACATGGTAAAATTTGTCTGAACAGCTATATGAACAGCCTGTGGCAATGTAATACTGTGATGCCAGCTTCATTCAGACCTATGGAGATGTCAGCTGCACCTTTAGTCTCGTATAAGGCTTCTGCATGCCCCTGTACAAATATCTGAAGGTGACCATAAAGATTTCTGATACAGTTAATGCTAACATGTGCTTGAAACCTTACGGAAAATAACACAAACCTCATTTTTGTATTTATCTGTAAAAGCATGTTAGAAAACATAAAAATATCCCCAAGCGAACTCTTCAGTAAGGAAGAGGAAATCATCAATGTCACGCTACTCCTGGAAAAGAAACCCTGTCATTAAAATCACCCTTCTAGTTGAGAACTGGCAATACTGGCAGCTGGGTGTGACTCTTCCCAAAACTAAAGCACTAAATCCTAGACTTGGAGGGCAAATACAGACATGAGCATAACAGCACAGGAAGGGGAATTTACTAGGAAGTATGTATGGAGCAGATTTAATTGCTTACTATTAGCATTTTCCACAATAGTATTACTTTATTTATTTTCTTTATTTTTTTTTCTGTAAAAATAAAATCTGAATTAACAGTAATTTCTGTTTGACTGATATGATTTTCATCACTCGTAAATTGCTAGCTTGTCTTTTTGTTTATTTTTTTTAATCCATTAGAAATTTCCAGTGTTGCAAATTGACATCATATATTACGTGGTGTAGGACATGTTCTCCCTGCCTGGTTCATCATATCCTGTGTTGCATAGGTAAATCAAGTGAAACAAACTACATAGTCACTGATCTCATACAGGAATGTACGCGTGATACATATAGTCCTATATTCCATGCATTCTGCACCTAAAATGTGACAAAAATCCCATTCCACAATATCCCTGACCTTTGACAGGAAGCAGTTCTGCAAACACAGTCTTTCCAGGTGATTCATATTACGTACTGTCAGTTTTCAATTATATTCCTCTTACACACAAAGAACAGTTCCTCATTCCTCCCCACAACATTCTCTTTTGTGCACTGCTCAATCCTTAGACTTGTATGGTCTAAAACTGAACACCAAATTATCAAAATAGTTAAGGAAATTAATTTCTTCAATGGATTTAGTCAACCTGTATTATCTATAGTAATCATCTTTGTCTCACCTGCACCTTTCACTAATGCCACCTAAGAACACTGTCATGCCATCCATTTCCACAGCTGTTGTAGCCTCTGAAATACCCTGGCAGAAAATATGACAGATGGCAATCATAGAGGTAGCAGAACTGCCAATCAATGTACAAAAAAGAAATAATTTTGAACTCTTCTTCTCTGGAGGGCTCTGTTAAAGATGGGAATTAAATATCAAAAGGATAACATAAAATGGTAATATCATTCTGGGTAAAAGTTAACTCTAGGACAAATTCTGAACAGTATATGTGTTAAACTGCACACCTCCACATGTACACACATACACCCACATCCCCACGCACCGACACTTACGAAAGTTACTGACATGTATTCCTATATCATCTAAGATGCACTCTTTTTTTTCCTGTATGCTAATATGGGTAAAATATAAAGGTGAACTTTTAAAAATTTTGAAGAGTCTTTTAAATCATCATGTTTTAAATCATCTGTGATTATTTTTTTCCTTTCTAAGTCTCTGTGTCATGGCTACACTGCCTTCTAGGATGTCACTCTCCCAACTTCTATTAATGACTTCTCATTTGAATTCTAATGAATTTTCAAAAAGGTACGTACTAGTTTAATCTCAGATGTGGCTAGTATGTTCCTTATGACTTCTAGAGCACAGTGTCTGACAGAGATACTAAGTTCTGATTTTATCAAGCTATGTAGTGATGAAAACAAAGAAGACCTCAGGCCTATTCTTGGTGATGTTGATGCTAACTCATAAAATCAATTCCTTTCAAACTAAAAAATTGCTAGACTATAGTAATAACTTTTCTTTACCAAGGGCTTTGATTCATTTACCTTTACAGTGTGATTTTCATTACTGTTAAGTAGTTAGCCCTTGTGATTAAATGAAGATGGAAAATGCAGAATACAAAACAGATTTTTCATAGTTTGAAGATGTGAAAGCAATAATCCTATTTAATTTAGAAAGATATTGGTCTGGACTGAAGCTTTCTCTCTACAGTTGGTGGTCATTGAGCTTGTGGACATTTCTCTGTTTTTGCTAAATACATTTATATATAGTAATATGTTTTAAATAGTTGCATGGCTACTCCTCTTTCAGGAGTAAACTAAATGATGGAACAAAGAGAATATCCTAGGGCCTGCCTTATCCATAGAAACCCCTAGCACCTGACAGGTAGGTAGATTGGAATGGATGAAGTAAATTTTTATGACCTACAAAGAGGTGACAGATTGACTTCTCATAACCGCCCCATTATGGTGACTTTATTGCTGGACATGGGTTAGGTTTTGCTGGTCTTGAATGATTTATAGCAAGGAACAATCTTTAGCACAGGAAGTCTTACACATGAGTTTTGTTTTCTGCGAGAGAATTTAGGTGAAGTTAAAGCTGACATAGGTAAATCTGACACTGAACTGAAAAAAAAAAGAAAGAAAAAAGTAAAGAAAAAAAGTTAAGAAACAAGTACAAAATATTCACCCTGTATTCTTTTAGAAAGGCTCTTTGAAATAAACATAGGAAACTCTTGAGCAGGTTGTCTTCCTCTGGAAAATTTGAAGAGCTATCATGAAGTGCATAAAATATGGAGATGGAAATTAAAATCTGCACTAAGTTTAGAGGTCACTACGGTATTTTCTTAGTTGTTCAAGATATTCTAATAGCCTCTCTAAAACCTGAATAAATCAGAATTAAATACTAGAGTATTATCATGCTTTAATATAAATTAACCGCATGCTCTTAACCATAATAAATCTTTGCAGAGACTGTTACTATTTATTATATAAATAATATAAACATGTAATAATTTTGGGCAAGCACAGTTTAACCAGCATTCTTTCATCCCTACTAAATTTACTTGTACTCTGGAGGGTTTTAAAAAATATCAGTGACTGTTATTTTTGAGTTTGCATCTGGTATCTGGTCCTTCCAACCATCTCCATGTGTTTTTTCTCATTATTCTTCCATTAGATTAAACTGCAAAAAGAACTCTATGCTTCTTAATTTGATGAAGGCCCTAAGTATACTGTATCTTACTGTCTAGAAATAGAAATCTTTTTGGTTATCTCCAAGATGGAGTAAGAAGCTTTCAATTACAAAATAGCAATCAGTGATTAATAAATAATCTGAACATTTACTTTGTTTATCACTGATGTTCTCCAGTGATACTTAAATGCCACTGAAGTATGTGGCTAAGAAACAACTTTCTGTGAACATAATCATCCACAAATAGCTAAATAAAAGACTGCAATGCCATATAAATAAAACTCCCTTTCTTGTCCAACTAATCATGTTTAAGTACTGAAAGAACATTAACACAAAATGCTATCCAAATTATTACAAATTTACCAATGTCTCATTTAAGGTTTCACTCAGCTTCTGGACCTTGCAAACTGGAGCTCAGAAGATTTGTGGCACATCTATACTGACATGGAATACAGAGCAAGGAACTGATCCTTATACTATTGCTAGTTAAGTATTATTATGCTCCCTTCCTCTATTTTGGACAAACACAAACAGGTTTGTCCAAGCTGGGATGTAGGAACTGTTATGGGGATTAGTTACTCTACAGACTGGTTCCACACAGCAAAATGGCCAAGACTGCTCCAGTTTCAACTGGTTGTATTTTACTTATTACTTCAACGGAATCCAGAATCCTTCAACTAGACAAGTTGGACTCTCACACCTTAATCACTCCGTATACCCATATTTCTCTCTCCTCCCATCTTGTAAAATGGAGTCTGAAGTTCATCATTTATGGATACCAAAGTGTTTGGGCTGCAAGAGAAAACAAAACAAAAACCACACCAAGAAGATAGTCTTCTCTTGGCCTCACAAAGACTTGTTTCTCTCCCTCTCTTTCATTTACCAGCATATACACAGTCTCCATGTCTTCTTCTGTGTTCTTATTTTGAATGTATTCACATCTGAAAGGAAAATTCTGATGAACTTCAGCCAAAGTTTTCATTTTAAAAGTAAAGGAGAAAAAATAAAGAACCCTCTCCCACCCCAAAACCCCCGAACCAATGCCAAACCCAAACAATCTTTAAAAACTACTAAATCAATATCCTTTAAACAGAACAGGTTTTTTTTCCATTTCTCAAAGACACGTATTTAAAGTTACTGTCTTAGCACTGAAGGGAGAGATAATTCAGTCCAATTTACTGCTCAAGTCAGGACCAGCAAAGTAAGATCAATCTTCATTCAGCCAAAGCAGGAATAACTCCAAGGGTAGAGATTGCACAGCCTGGGTTTTGATGTGCTCCTCCAAAAGAACTTTGACTTTTTTCTTATAATCACCATCAGGTAGCTGAAGATCACAGTTAAAACCCCCTTGGCTTTCTATTGCCTAGTCTCAAGAAATCAAGACAAAGTTCAGTAATGGCTACGGGATTTGTTCATTGTAGGAACTATCTCCAATTGAAGTAAAACAGGCAGAGGGCTTTAAATAAATGTGCAAGAATATTTGGTTGAAATTTGCAAGGAAAATTGTGAAAAGCATTCACACAAGCTCCAAGACCTCTTTTGCTCTACTGATAGTTCTCTATGTAATTTAAATGTAATTTGAATCGTTTACACTGTCAGTATGATGGAAATAAATCCCAATGTAAATGATAATATTTCATATTTTCATCTTAACTTACCTCAGGTGATTGAAGAAGCTAGTAGGCATTCTAAAATGAGATCAATATTCATCACATTGTCATACGTCCATGCAGAATTATGAAGAACTACATCTTAGTGAAAATTTTTATTCTTTATGATCCCTAGCACTGTTCTATCAAAAAAGCTGTAACTCCCGTTAGTCCAATTTGGAGTGAATAAAACCACAGAAATATTGCTTGGTGGATTCATGCATATTTTTGTGGTGTTCCCATCTTTCCAATATATCATTTATTATTGTCTTTAAAAACATTTTTTTCTGCTAGGAAAATACTGCAGGTGCAGATACTTAGAATGCTTGTAGTACTAGCAATGCCAATGTTAGAAGAAAGAGGTTTTGCTGGGTTTTTTTAATAATTAAGCATTTGACTATAAAATGCCACTGTGGAGGACTATACTTTTAAAACACTGCATTTCTTAAAATTCAAAAGTAGATGTTGGCTTGCTTTTTGCACATGAGAGACAAGGAAATTTTCATAGTGAGTTTAAGATATTTTGTTACAGATCACTCCAATTTATAATGTTTAAATGAGCATAGCAGGGAAAAAAACCAAGAACATACATGAACAATTGTATTTTAAGAGTTTCCCCTTCTGTCAGTAGCTTTGATTACTTGTTAGAGTCTTCACAGTGACCACCACATATTTCCTGTGAATATAACTGATGAGGGCTGATTGACACTGACTGCTACCAAATTAGCGTTTCCATGGCAGCCAACATCAATTACCATCAATGATGGGATGCTCATCTAGGAGAATCTGAACAACATTGCAATATAAACCAAATCATTTACGTTACAGCAAAAGCTAAAGAAACATTAACAAATAGAAGGGGAAAAAGAAGGAAAAATAAACTAATGACACTATCACTATAAGCTGTATATTTTCTGCTGTAAAAAGGAATGAGTATCATCAGGAAGTAACAAAACATGAGATTTTTTCTTTTTATTTTCACCAGTATCTGTGGAAAGTGTAATTCTTTATGGTGTAAAAAAAGGTCTTCCAGAAATGTTTATGGAAAGAGCTGGTTTTTTTGAAAGTCAGTGTGTTCAGGTTCTTTTCTTGTTATCGGTTTCTTATATTTTGAATTTTTGCTAGGTCTAAGAGATTCGGGAAACTTGAGTAGACTCAATATCTTCATTTTCTTTGAAACATATATATCTTATGAGAATATTGTTAAGATGTTTAGGGGTTTTTATGTGCTTCTCTAACTTATTACTATTCTAGCCTGCTACTATTCCATAAGCTTTCAGTAAAGATTTGCATACAACATCTGAAATTAGGTAAAGACCTGAGCTACCATTTTCCTTTGAAAACAAAGGACTCCAGGGGCTCCAGCTTGAAGAAGTGCTGCAGGAAACTACCAGATTTCTATTCAGATATAAGTCTAGGATGCCAAAATGTGGACACAGTTAATTTTTCTGACAGCCAGAATGGGGAAGTTCAAACTCATAACCAGTGTTAGGTAAAATGGTTTCATGTTCATGTGAAAAGTTTGGGGAAGGAGAAAGTAGGCAAAAAGATTTAATTTCCTTTAAGTTATATTTTCAAAATTTTTTTCTTCACTTTTTGTAAACTTACTTTTGAGTCATAGCTGAATGTACAGTGCCTGTTTAAAAGAAACCTGCCTACAATATTCAAAGTCAATAAGAAAGGATTACTAGTTACATTTAGGTATAACTAAATTAGAGTGGAAGTTTGGACTAGACTATTGAGAATTTTAACAGAAATGTAGAATCTTCCTGGGCTCAAGAAAGCTCATGAGTCTGCAACTTCAGTGACCCCATTCATATGAAAACATTCATATTTTTGTTTGAACTCCAGCCAAGAGAATGGTTTTGTGACCTAGCTATGACTTAATGTGTTGTGGTAATATTAGATAATATGGTTATCAGGATTGCACTTCTTTCAGTTGGCCAGAAATAAACCCAGTTTATCACTTTATTTCCCTAGATGTTGAGTTACCTGAATTATTTTTGATTTGTCAGGCAGACATAGAAGTAAGACTTTGTTAAGTTAATACTGAAATATGAGTCTTTATTTGTTGTATTTTCCAGCCTTACAGGAAACCCACAAACTATGGGCTCTCTCCCCTATTCAGTAGCTATAACTTCAAAGACTGATATCAAGATATAAATATCTATAAAACTGTGCATAAGTTTCCCTCGGCTGTGACTGCAATTTGAAATATGCCAAAATATAACTGATGTTGATAGTTTATATCCTATAGGTTAATGTCAAGTAGTTTAGTGAAGCTACATCATTATTCTGTGTTGAATCTCAGAGTACATGGGATCTGAAGGGAATACATTCCTCTCAACAGTCTATAAACCCAAGCAGTTCATAAGCATGCGCATGTACATATTCATTTAGTTGCTGGGGAGAATCAGAAGGGGAGATATTCTCCTTGACAGTATCTATAATACCAAGTAAAAAAGTGCCAGGGGCCTGTGCCTATCCCCAAGGCAGTCCATCAGTTTATACTCACAGAGTTTAGACTTAGTCTCATTATACTGGAAATTGTTACTGCTGAATCTTGGAAAAATCCACTTGGAAATGTATACAGATAAGAACTAGGGAATGAACTAAAAATTAAGTTCTATGTAATTCATATAAGCAGCACCTTTTCCAGGTTTATTTCTTATATGAATCCCATGACAATTTCTATAAAGAAGAGTTTTCATCTTCCTTGAACAACAGAACAGATATCTGATAAATAGATACTGACTGAATTTCCAATTTGCCCAAAAATGCCGATGGTTCTTAATGTAATTATAGTTCAAAATCTGATAGATTCACAAACAATCATAGCTCTTTATTGTGTTCCCATTTCATATTGTCCCCCATGTTGTATCTTTATTGAAATAATACTACGACAAGGAAGCATAAGGGTACTAAGTGTGGGAAAGTTGATGTGTCCCTACACACGTCTTATTCAAAGTAATTGTGAGCTTCTTACTGCTGAAACATTGGCTTCCTGTAAATTAATATTGCTTCAGAACTGATTGCAGCATTACATAGATTACATTTGACACATCTGGAAAGCTTGTCTGTGCCCCAGGCATCTCTATATGTCCCTGCAATCTCGACAGTATGAGTTATGTGGGTAAATATTTACATATATTCTGCAAAATGTGCTGAGGGGCAAATCAAAAGGCAGAGTTTTCTCTGCTGGAAGTGAAGGAGAATTTGCTATAGAGAAGCAGTTGCACTGATCAGGCACAACTTGCTTAATGTTGAAGGAATTTCTCTCTCTGTCCATCCTGTGTACATTTTGTAGCAGGGACTCTGACCCTTTCTTAACATCTTACTGTCTCTGCATTTTTACTATATAAAATTTTATGCATGTGTTGACAGCAGTTCTTTGCTTCCTTATTTTTTAATACTGTATGTCAAGACCAAATTCGTGTAAGGTCTGCTGGTTTTACCCCTGAAGTTTCAATTTCTTTATATATACTTGTATATATACTTGTCCTATTGTATCAGGAATACCTATTAGAGTATATTCCTTCTTACTTACAGTGTGTGGGATTAAGGGTTTGGGATTTTTTCTTTGTGGTGGTGGTGGCTGTTGTTTTTGGTGGTGGTGGTGGTTTGGGTGGTTTTTTGGGTTTTTGTTTTTTGGTTTGGTTTTTTTTTGATTTTTTTTTTGTTTTTTTTGAGATTTTAAAGTGTGTCTTTCAGAACTCTATAAAACACTTAAAATTTGATTTTCCGTTCTCCCTTTCCATCTCCCACTTATATACTATAGCAAAATAATGCAGCTGGAACTAACATGTCTCTATGAATGTATTTGGTCTATGAGATGTTTCTTCCAACTTTCCTTTTTTTGCATTTTAAAATACTTTTTTCTTTACATATATTAACATAATTAGTCATAGTTCAGTTAAATAATATAATACCAGAATCCTTAATTTGCGCATATAAAAACTTATGCTGTAGAAAAATGAAGAATGCTAATTTACACAAGTGTGTTTATATTATTATTAAAGATTAATTTAAAGTCTTTAGGATTTTTTTATGTTTATATTTTTTTTCTATAGGATTATATCTGGTTGATGGACGCAACAGTGAAGACAAGATAGCTGGATATTTACAGATCAGATGATTCACAATTCTACAGTACTAAAAATGTAAATTAGGTGGAATTCAAAGTACATATGTTAGATGAGACAAAAAACTAGTTTGCTGACAAATACCCACTAACCTTGTTATAATGAGAAGATGTCCTGCTCTCATGGAGTCTCTGAGAAACCATTTGCTGGGCTTAGTTATGCCTGGTTTCATTTTGGAAAATCTTTGCTTAGAAAATTTAGAAGTAAATGTAAAGCTGATGTAAAGTTTATAGAATTATTAAAAATAAGCAAAGTAACAAATTAACAAAAGATCTATCAGATTAATAGTTCAGAACAAACCAAATAATTTGGATTAGTTTCTGATTTGGACAGAAAAATATAAGTGATTTACTAGAGAATCAGGAATTTTTGCTACCCCTGAAAGATTACACACAGACACACACTGCTTTGGCCTGACTTATACCTAATGGGGTGAAAGTCACGTCTGTTCTTGAAGCTTTGTCACTGCTTTAGAGAAGAAGGAAATTCCTCATAATCAGCATGCTCTCTGAGGTCTGTGCTAACACAGTCTTGTGGTGGCTTCTAAACCAAAGCTTTGCTCTTATGCCCAGGCGAAAGAAATCTGGTCTTTCTATACAAGTACAGTAAAGATATCCAATATAATTATGCTCAGTACCAAATATCTACATGAAATGTAAAGTGTATTATATTCATAAAGTCATATTGAATAAGGTGATATTCTCTCTTGACCTTGATTTCCATGACTGTATTACTAATTTAAAAAAAAAAAAAAGAATATAAGGAATGAACAAATAACCTGTTTCAAGCATTAAGGCCAGTGAAGACAGACTACCTTACATCTCTATTTCTAAAGCTAGTCCTGTGTAAAGCAAATTTTCTCTGGACATAACCACTTGGATGTTACAAAATGGAGCCAAGAGACAAGCCAGCTGTTTAAGATAGTGGGTGGCTGCAGTCCACTGTTTAGACTTGCTTTTTGAATATAAGTCAAAATCTGGGAATCGATAACATATTGCTGGATTGGATAGTAAAAGTCAGTTGGATGTTAACACGAATGAGGTTAGCTAGGCAAAGTAAAATAATTTACTTAAACAACAATCCATTGCCTGTGAATGTTAATTCTAGAGAGAGGATTTAGTTGTTTAAAGGCTGATTGGAAAAGCTGCACAGGAATGTAGCAGGATAATACAACCCATTAACATAGCTGTCCAGATGGCTGAACTTTTGTTTCAGTACTATAATCTGTAAAACTCAAGTTCAGTAGCAGACATAGATGCCAGTACATTAGAATTCACAAGAGATCATAAGTCTTGAGGCAAGAGCTTTCAGTTTCCATTTCCTATGTATATTTCCAGCTTGACATACTACATGTGAGTTGGGGCCAACATTTTTGGCATGTCAGTCCAGTGAAGGGCTGAGAGAGAACTGGGCAATAATTGTACAAAGTGATCTTGACTCAAATTCCTATTAACAGCAAATCAGAGAAATGAGGGGGTTGTGACAGAAAGAAATTATAATATTCTTCCATGTGAGCATTTTCCAACTCACGGTAAGTAATCATGGGAGCCTACTGTGTTCACTATTGTGAAAACCATTTATGCATAGCTAGAACTCCTATGTAAAATTGACCAAATAATGAAATGAAAGCTGTTCTGAGTAACTCTTTGCTTTACTCTAAAAAAAGCAGTTAATTGCTTCCGGATATATTAGAGTTTATTGGTATTGTACAGATGTGTATAATCACTGCTTTTCCCTGTTTGAATAGCAGCCATCTGTTTGTCTTTGAATGACTGCAGCATTTAATAAATACACTTCTGTTTGTATCTGAGAAATATTCACTCTTTCCCTGCCAGTGGAAGCAGGATGGCAAGGCACAAAATGAGATTCATCTATTAATATCAACTAATGTTTATAAGTATTCTATTTGGCTGTCCTGATTTTCATGAGATCGAGTTAGTTTGCTTCTTAGTATCTTATACAGGACGATGTTTTGGATTTGTGTTGAAAACAATGTTGATGATATCCCAACATTTTAGCTGTTGTTGAGCAGTGCTTACACAGCATCAAGGCATTTTCTGCTTCTTCTCATGCTGTCTCACTAGCAAGTAGGATAAGGCTGCATAAGAAGTTAGGCAGGGGAAAGAACTGGGACTGCTGACCCCAACTCACCAGAGGGATATTCCACACATATGACATTGTACTCAACAGTAAAAACTGGGAGGAAAAGGAGGAAGGGGTTAACATTAGCAATTTTGGCCTTTGTCTTCCCAAGTAGTTGATATAGATGATGAAACCCTGCTTTCCTGCAGATAACTGCACACCTGCCTGCTGAGAGCAGTACTGAATTAATTCCTCTTTTTGCTTTGCTGGTATGTACAACTTTGTCTTTCTCTATTAAACCATCTCTATCTCAACCATGTTTTTGCTCTTTTACCCTCATAAATCTTTTCCTCATCCTTCTGTAAGGCAGTGAGTGAATGCCTGTGCGTTGTTAACCTGCCTATGAGCATAACTGTGACAACACTGAGACCAATACAATATTTTTTGAAAGAGTTCCTATGATTCAGTAAACTCAACTGTGCTAAGTAGATGTCTATCAATTATAACATTTATAGAAATCACAGTTAGGATTCTTTCTCTTTTCATCAGTATGAGATAATTTCCTAAGAACTGTTTAGAGAATTGTTGCATTATCCCTGTGTTCTTATTATTTAGCTAAAGAAAAAAAAAAAGAGAGAAAAAAAAGGAAACTTCTTAGTAATTACACTCTTAAATGAACTGGAGCCTCAGAAGGCAGAATGCTACAATATCTATGATATTGTTGTTACTGAGAGTTTTTCTTTTAATGTTGAATACCATTTCAGGAATATAAGTGAAGCATCACCACGGAGAATATGCACAATTTTAAATGAATTAAATAGCAGTTATTTAATCTTTAGATATTTTTTACCCTGAAAGCCGAGTATATAAGTATATAAGAAAGAAGTCTTTTTGCTGCCTCTAAATCTCCAAGTACAAGCATTGACAAGTATAAATCATATAATTTACCAAACAACAGCTTTTAAATTTTTGACAGTCAATAAGGGAACAATGGAAGATTTCATTTAGATTAATTTTGAAATGCAGAATGTGCTGCAATAAATATCTCGAATTTTTTTTCACTTCATTAACAGTTACAGCCGAATACGGAAACTTAATTTATTATTTTGGAAGCAATTTCCATAGGCTGAAGAGTATCAAGATGTACCTTATAATGTATGATGGACAGTGAACTATTTTATGGTTGATGTTTTCATAGAATTGCATTTAAATTTAGACTTATTCAGTGTCATTAAGAGCTACTGAATCAGACTGTTCGGAGCATCCTGTTGTGCTTTATTATGTGAAAATCATGAAAATGGTAATTTCTGTTGCTATGAAGAAGTCTGAGTCTTTGAGGCCAGTCTTCTTTGAAATAAATTTACCTGTCAAGGAGACCATATGATAAAGGAAGTAACAACTAATGCCAAATAAGACAGAGCTGCACAGATGGTTATACCTGCAAAGCTTGTCAGTGGAAGCCTTTTAAGAGTATTTCAATCCCAGACTTCCCCAGAGGCTTGGTTTTGGGGGCTTAAGAACAAAGTAAAGCCAGTGCAGCTGGGGGTGGACCAGATCCAGCCAGTGGTGGTGGAAAGAGACTCCCAGGCAGAGCTGCAGGATGGTCACAGCTGAGGTCCACCCCTAGCCCTTGAACCCTGCCTTCAGCTGAGTGTAGCCTGCCTGAGCTGTAGTGCAGCCCTGCCCTGCCTGGCCCTACTGAGCCAGACCCCACAAGTGGGCCGACCTCTTGGACTGGCCTGCACGACCCTGTCCCTGTGGCCCTTCATGTCTATCTCAGGGCTGTGTCTGATCCTGTTCACTTCACTGGGCCTGATCCCGACCACACAGCTCCCAGCACCTCAGACTCAGAGAGCTGCTATCCCTGAAAATCTGCAAATTGAAAATTTATACTCATCTCTCTTCCACATGTGCGAAACAACATTCACAAATATTTGCAGTTTTTCAAAGACTGCACTTCAGACATGTCTAAACATTTCAGATAAGATAAGTGGTCCTGTTTTTAACTTTTTCTCATATTTTATCACAAAATTCATATCATAATTTTAACCAGAATCTCTACAAAGGTGATAAAAATGATGCACTGTTTGACCTTGTTCCATGAACCCTAGTACTAGATACATCTTGCCTAACTCGAGGCACTTCACTAACAGGTACTTCATCTAAGTTTTCGATGGAGGAGGATAGGTTTTTTCAGGGAAAGATTCAACTGTTCTAAAGATGTTAATTCCTATCCTGAGGTGGCTATTTTGCTGTATGAACCGTATGTTCTGGATAAGACAATGTCTTAAATTAGACCTATTAGCGCCTAGAGATATATCTTGGTCTTTCCCTTGAGGACAAGATAAGTGTTATGAGAATTTTCAAGTGATTGTGAGTTAAAAGAATTCAAAATGTAAATCCTTCTTGAAATATAACTGCGTTATCAATCTCCCTGTCTCCTAAAGAAGAAATTAATCTTTTATTTGAAAGAACACATACCTCAAATTTTACGCATATTCAGAATGCATGAAGATCTTATACCCAAGCCACATATGAACAGCCATGACTTTTTTTTAAAAGTGAGGTAATAACATACCTAATATTGATAGTTAAATTCCCAAAGAAACCTCCCAAAACTCAACTGTACATGATGATCCAAACTAAATTTGAATTCATAAATATCTCATTTAAGGAAGAAAAATCTTCATAATTGAAAAGGATCAAGTAATTTATTCTTCAGAAATTCTGAGTTCATCATGACCTAAGGAGTATATAAGCATGCCAATAAACATAAATTCTGATATAATGTAAAACAGATTTAAAACACTTGCTTTTTGTAATCTTAGAACAAAGGGTTCTTAAAATAACTGTGAGAGAATTTTCATTCTTTAACATGTTTATGCTTTTAAAAAATATGCATCTAACTGAAAGTTCAGAATCTTATTTTGTTGGTTATGCAATAACTGCAATCATTCTTTCCTGAGTTTCTTTTTATTCTTTAAATTACTGATATTTTTTCTCAATTCAATTTTGTCTCAATTAACTTTAGGTTTGGGAATAGAGAATTTCATTTAATATCTAGACATTCTGAGGAGTACAAATTCTCCCCAAATTTCCCAAATATAAGAAAAGCCTCATGCAAAATCCTTTTGATATGTATTGATAAAATACATAAGCCACGACATAATTAGCCAGTTGTGCATATTCCCTGCTCTACTACACCCTGCTGGTTGTTAGTCTTGTTTCTTAGGAAAGACTTTATTCGGGGTTTTATTTCTCATTTTGTATTTTGCTGTTTGGCTGTTTTTTGTAGTGGGTGTATTTGTGTGTGGTTTTGGTTTTTTTTAAATGGATCAACCACCAAAGAGTGATCATGACCTTTATTTTATCTGTTTCTTTTTAATTTAGACTTATAAAATAGAACAGTTAAGTGAATTAAGGGCAGAAAAAATTTCTCAGTAGAGCTGGCTGGATATTGGCTGTGAATGTGAGGGTTATCTCAACTGGGGGGTTGGGGAGTAGTTTTTGATAGTTACTTTAGTTGTTATTGATTTATTCTGCATAGGTATACAAAGTTTTGCCCCTTTGTCTAATAAGACAGGAGCCTAAAAAGAATGGAGAATCATATATTTTATTATTAGACATCAGGTATATGTTTAATATGTGCTATGGGGGAATCTACACAACTCCTTCAGGTAATGATATGGGTAGCAATAGCTGTAGATATAAGTGGGGGTGCAAAGACTAACACACATACATAGGGGAAAAAAATAAAAGAAAGAAAAAGAGAAAGCTTTCTCATGCTAATAGGATGTTTTTGTTCTGGTTCCTCTTAGAAGTCTTACCATTTCTAAGGCTCTCAGCAGTGACTTCCAGCAAGGTTCTCATTAATATAAATTCCTGTGTGCTTGCAGGGCTTTAAATTACACTTGTTAATGCACACGTTGCTCTGCATGTGAATTTTGTGGGAACAAACCCAAGGAGCTAATGACAATAGATGTAAATACTAGAATGTGTGGAGGCCATTAATTAACTGTGTGGATGTTTTACTACAAATGCTTCTAATCACATGGATTTTCATGTTTTTCTCTCTCATATCTTCTGAACTGACAGTCTAGTATCTATGAAATTTGAAAGAAAGGCAAAAAATCTAAAAGAAATTAACTCTGTATATTTTGTGAAAATATGAATCCAGATAGAGAAGGCAAATGACAGTAAGGATCTCACTGAGAGAAAATATTTCAGATTCCACTTTGCAGGACAACACACATGCACAAGATCACAACTACATAAAAATACTTCATCTGAGCTTGCTCTATGATAAAATTACAGGAGTTAAACAAATTCAGAGTAATGAGACAAAAGAGTCCCTGAATTCCATTGTTTTCAGGATAAATGTTAACACCAGTGTGTATGGTGTAGGTGTATAGTCTGAACACATGTATATAAAGTTGACAGAAAAATAAAATAATCCTACAGATCACGATCTGTTATGTTGGTCTTTAAAATAATTACTATTTTTTATAGGTTTGATTCCAATTCTGGTTATCTCTGGGAGCTGGAATTATGTTCAGTAGCAAGACTTCATTTTCTTTCAACATAAACACACAGAGCAGCCATGCTTTCCATTTATGGGGTCCAATATGTCAAGGTGCCTCAAGCACGTATAGTGTTTAAGCATATCAACAGTCCTTTATAGGGCTGTACTTTTAGACCATGGAGCATCTCAGGAGATGGAGTCCACTGACTGCATTAGGAAAAGGCTTATTCTAGCTTTAAATAGACAATGACTAGCATAGGTGAGCCTATATAGTTTCAACATACAGCTATTTTACTTGAGGGTCTGGGAAAGTTTGTTCTTTTTTTACTTCTCCAACACAGGATGGTCCTGCTAGGGAGTCTTTTTTTCATACTGAAATATTATATTTTTTGATAGCTGAAATTACTCAGTCTGTAAGCCATGTTGTCTCTTACACTTTTCAGTCACACTCTCTGAGAAAGAGTGGATGCATCATTGAAAAGACATAGCTTATGGATGTTTCATGAGGTATCCTCCTTAAGTTCTGCAGGGGAAAAAAAAAGCCCGAAACAAAAAAACCCAGTGTTCAAATAATACTTTTTAGAATTATAATCTAATTGTTTTCACTTCTTTGATTACCTTTCTATAGTATTTAGTTAGACTCTAGTTCATGGTTGATGTGTTCTCAAGCCATATGAGTTAAGTCAGCCAAAGATGCCCTGTACCTACCCTAACTAGAGAGTATTCTGCTTAGTATAACTTAGTCCCTCACAGAATCCTATTAGATAAAGCACATACTGTAGACATTTCCAAAAGAATTACTGTGGCAAGATTTCACTACTTGTTGACAGTTCAAAACTGAGATATAAACGTTGTCAAAATAAATAACAAGTAACCCCATCTTCAGTTTCCCACACACTTCAGTTTCCTTCAGTTTTCTACAGAATTTTGTCAGAATCCTAACATTTCTTTTTTTCTTCCTTGTACTTTGCTCAATCAACTTAGATACTCTTTTCTTAGTTATGGATTCTGACTGGGCAGGTTTTCTCAAGGTGCACTAGTCCTCTAAATCTTCTGTTTCAGAAAGCTTCTGCCTCTAATGTCTTTACTAGTTAAACAGACTTAAATGGTAAAAAGTATTCTAATAATGGAGCTGCAATGTATCTAGATTCACTTACATCTGAGCCTTTATCAGCAGTGAAGATGTAGCTGTTAGATATGGAAGGATGAATTAACTAAAATGCAAGAGATGATTTCAAAAATGGTTCAACTGAGACATTTCTAAGATTTCCATATGCCTTTCCTGGCTATAAGGATAACTGAGCATTAGTAGCTCAGACATAGGTCTATTTTAAAGATGCCTAGAATCTGATTAAGTGATGTTCATTTCCAATATTGGTTTAATGGCTGTGTAGGAATTCATCTAGTGCTTAATTTTCAGTATTAATTTGTTTATTTAATTATTTAATTATTTAATTATTTAACTTTTGCCAGTGTTCACACAAACTCTCAAATGCCTGCCTAGGCACGTGAGCATAGGGTTAACAGAATGATATTTGCCTCATGAATTTAAGTTTTATGATTAAAGCATTTATTTTGGATGTGGAAGACTTGGCTTCTGGTGTAAAATTTTCAGGAAATAAAAATCTCAGCCTAAAGAGAATAAAAGTGTCATGTCCCACATTTTGGGAAAGTGCTCTCTTGACTGGATTATAAGACATCCAGACAAAAAGGAAAGAGATTCACTGCAGCCAAGCATCCAGGTCCGGCTTTTATCTTGATAGTAGTTTAGTGCATTCCCATCAAAACTTTAAATATCCTGTAAAATCTGTCTGCATTATATATCTTCTCACCCAACATGCAGAGTGTACCCATATTAGCACCAAGCCCAGCCTCCAAACCCACCCAAGCACAAAGTACACACTGCAGCAGGTGCACGCTCTTCCTACTCAGTAGCCTTTGAAGACTGGTGTCCTCATCAGCTAAGTGACATTTCAAAATCACTCTGTCCCTCCTCCCGAGGCTGTGTTGTGGTCAGCCAGGAGTACAAGAAGCAGAAAGCAGAAAAGACAGAGTCTGATTCTTTCAGTTTGAGCAGTCAGGTGGGAGAAAGTGACATCTGTGATGAGACATAAGAATCTCATTAATGCAATTAGTTTTGTTTCCTTTTATTCTCTTTTTCATAAAATACTGCTGCAAAATTTTATGGTGAGGACCGTGTCTGGACTGCTTTTAAGTTCCATTCCAGTAGGTGCTCTTGTCAGGACTTAAAGAACGCAATAAATTGTCTCAAATGCTGACAAAGGAGGACGTTCACACAAGATAAGCTTACTTAAGACAAGCACAGATGGCGAAAAGGAAGGTGTTCATTTCAGGCCTACACAGAGTTAAAAGGTCTGGAATTAGCACACCAGACAAGACTCCACTGCGCAGACTGTGGGAAAAGCACAGACGCAACAATAGGAAGATGCCAGGCCTGGTGAAGCAGATCTGGGTAACCTATTCAGACAAAAATTCTCACCATGGCAAACTGTGGGAAAGGAAGCAACTGCTTACTCACATGCCATCCCAAGCTGTGGGAATAGCACATACACCTCCAGATACCTGGGACTGGGACCGTACAGATATGTATCATACAGAAAAACACTCTGGGGACTCACAGCTCAGAGAAGACCACAAGAAGAAGGGTACCCATGGAGTGGTGACTATAATTCTCTCTCTCTCTATCCCCGACTCTCTTCCTCTCACATTTTCTGTTAAATAAAATCCATACTATTGACTTTGACATATGGTCTCTTTGCACCTTAATTTGGGCAGAGACATTTTAATAACTGGATTGTAATATTATTTCACAAGTGGGAACACAAGAGCTACTTTTTAAATATTTTTTAAGAAAAGATGCAACTTTTCTCTACTGAGCAATAATCTTCAGAAAATTGCTAAAGGAAAACAGGGTCTGACTTTCCAGAAGTGCTTAGCTTTTAAGATAAGCAATCTCTTACATGGTCAGTGGAGAGGTAGTGCCCAAAATGAGTGTGCTTAATTTCCTTTTTGAGGTGCTTTTATCTCTACATAAATATCAAGCTTCACTGAACTGGAATTCTACTGTTCTCTACTGATTTCATGTTGACATATTCATTTTAAAGGAAGAAATATTTTATTTTACCCTAGACAACTAAAAATTACTTACTTACAAGTGTAAAACAGGCAGTAAGTCAAGTGCACAAGACTCAGGGATTTTTTATTTTTCTGGTAAATATGTGGGTTTGGGGAGTTTTGGTTGTTGGGTTTTTTTGGGTTTTCTAATTGGACTTGTTGAAAGAATAGGGAAATATATATTTAGTTTTCATTGAGATATTCTGTTGTCCTTTCTGGGTCCAAATGTTGATAAACTTCAGCCATTTCCTTAAGCAATGACAATCACTGAATCATATTACGGTTGAAGTTGGAAGAGAACTCTTGAGGTTATCCACTCCTGCCACCCTGCTCAAGGTGACTGCCCAGATTTGTGTTCAAACAACTTTAGAGTATCGTCAGGGAGGGAGATTCTACAACCTCTCTGGACAACCTGTGACAGAGCTCAGTCATGTTTTTCAGTAAAAAACTGTTTCCTGGTGTTCAAAGGGAACTTCCTGTGTTCAGTTTGTGCTCCTCTTATGCCACTGAAAAGAGCCTGACTCTATCCTTTTCCATAGAACCATGGAATAGTTTGTATTGGAAAAGACCTTTAAAGTCATCTAGTTCATCCCTGGAGGTTTACATGAGTCCACTTCTTGAGCTTGTCCAGGCTCTCTTGATGGCATAGTGTCCCTCAGATGTGACAACCACAACAATCAGCTTAGTGGCATCTGCAAACTTGCTAAGAATTCACACAATCCCACTGTCTTTATCCTTGATGAAGGTATTAAAGAGTATTAAAGAATCCCAATATGGACCTCTGAGGAACACCACTTGTTACCAATGCCCTTGTGGGCATGGAGCCATTGACCATTTCTGTCTGGATGTGAATCCATTACTCCTCCCTTGTCCACTGATGTAGTCAGACCATCATAGAAGGCCACTGGGTTGGTAAGGCAGGATTTGTCCTTGGTGAAGCCACGCTGGCTGTCTCAAACCACCTCCCTGTCCACCATGTGCAGTAACATAGTCTCTAGGAGAATATGCTCCACAATCTCTCCAGATACAGAGGTGAGGCTCCCAGGTCAGTCATTCCCAGGCTCCTCCTTTCTACCCGTTTTTAAAATGTGTGCAATATTTCCCTTTTTCTAGTCACTGGGGACTTCATCTGCCATGACTTTTGAAATATCATGGAGGGTGGTTTGGCAACTACATAAGCCTCAGAACTCTGGGATGCCTTCCATCGGGTCCCATAGACTTATATATGTTCAGGTTCACCAGGTCAGCATGAACCTGCTCTTTCCTTACAGTGAGAAGGACTTTGCTCCCCCAGTCCCTCTCTTACAGCCCACCTGCTCAAGCAGTGTGGGAAGCAAGGCTGGCAGTGAAGAGTGAGGCAAAAAAAATATTCTTGAGTGCTTCAGCATTCTCCTTGTCTCTTTGTATCAGTTTGCCTGTATTGCTCACTGAGGAGGGTTTCTTTGACCTTTCTTTTCTGGCTGACATTCCTATAGAAGCCCTTCCTGTTATTCTTTGCATCTCTTGATAAGTTCAGCTCCAGGTGCTCCTTGGCCTTCCTAACCTCATCCTTACACAACCAGACACAATCCCTATACTCTTCCCAGGACACCTGTCCCTGCTTCCACTGTCTGTGCATTTACTTCTTGCCTCTTAATTTGACAAGAAGATCTTGGCTCAGCCATGCCAGACTCTTACCTTCCTTTCATGATTTCTTACACCTGAGAACTGAGAGTTCCTCTGCTGTACGAAAAGTATCCTTAAATATCTGCCAGCTCTGTTCTGTTCCCTTGTCCTTGAAGGCAGTTTCACAGGGGGTCCTACTGACTAACTCCTTAAACAGCTGCAATTTTGCTTTCCTAATATTCAGGGTCCTGAATTTAGTCTGTGTCCGATCAAGAATTCTTAGGACTGCAAACTCCTCCAGTGCATGACCACGACAGCTCAGGCTGACTGCAGTCGTGATGTCACTGATTAGGTCACTTGTACTGCAGCTGGAGCAAGAAGGTTTTTTCAATCAGTTCTCCTTGACTGAGTGGTCTGTACTTGACACCAGCCACAAGGTTCCCTTTGTTGCCTCTGCCTCTGGTTCTCACCCAGAATCTTTCAAACTGCTCATCACTATCCTTCAGAGACAGCTGCTCATACTCTATCCACTTCTTGATGTCTATAACATTTGTTTAATATTTAAATGAGAATTTATTCTGTGGTTTAAAGTGAGGAGTTAAGGTAAACAAACTTTTAAACAAACCAGAAGTTCTAAATATACATTGCAGCATACATTTGCACTTCCTCAAGGAGAGTTTTTTTTAAGAGGAATAAGGAATTTTCATCTGAAAATTAAATTCTTTTCAGGAATCTTTTAAAAAGGAAACACTTCTTTTAAAATAACATATTTTTCCTTCAATATGCTTTTCTCCCTCCTTCATAAGTATGTTTATCACAAAATTAATTTTCTAACACTTTTAATATATTTACATATATGTTTATATTATTTTTTCAATCACTACATATGCTACTCAGTCTTCAAAACTGGATTTAATTTCAACTAGAAACTCAGACTTCACAGAAGCTATATTTATAGAGTTTCTACATTTTAAGTTTTTTACACAGTCAAACAGACCTTCTAATTTTGCACTACAAATAGCAGTGCACACATTAATTGCTATGTATTTTAATAAATTGAGCCAACTCAGTTTTCATGATAGTTGAACATTTTCTTGCAAATATCTTCTAAATCATGCATACATATTTTATTAAATATCTCTTGTGACAGAGAGATAATAATCCATCATGCAGTGTTTATGTAGCTTTTTCTCAAGTTTTTTCATTCAACATGGTTTCCTGAGAAATCAGCCTCTATCTGCCTACACCTTCATGAGGAAAAGAACAATACTGCAAAGATTGGAGAAAACTTATTTCCCAAAAGCTAAATATAAATTCTGGTATTTTAAATGTGAATTAAATATTCAGGAATTGAAACCATCTCATTAAAACTTAAGCATCAGTGTCATTATCACTAAAAATTACTTACCTAAATTTACTAGATGATGACTTACTGTACAAAAACCATGCCTCATAGCCAACAAATACCTTGAGTTTCTTTTGATCAAGTGATGTCTGTGTCACTGAATGTCCTCTGTTTTTGTTGCAGTTGGAAAAAAAAGGCAAGTCTAATTCTGAAAGATGAGAAGGAGAGATCCAGACAGTGCTATAACCCTGTAGTGGAAGCATAACTTCTCTAATTCTGTTTTATGCTGTAGACCTTTAGGGTAATTAGCTGGATAAAGTCCTAATTCTCACTTTTCTTTCATCTTAGATGAAGTGATTTGTCCCAAATGTACAGATAGTACTTTTTGTTAAAGTGGTGTCCTGGTTTCAACTAGGATAGAGTTAATTTTCTTTCTAGTAGCTGGTAAAGTGCTGTGGTTTGGATTTAATCTGAGAATAAGTTGATAACACACTGATGGTTGAGTTGTTGCTGAGTAGTGCTTACTTCTAAGTGAAGGATTTTCCTGTTTCCCATGCTCTACCAGTGAGCATGTGCACAAGAAGCCAAGAGGGAACACAGCCAGGAACACTCCAATTTCTCTTCCCCATCCCACCTGGGTCAGGGGAGTGAGAAAGAGGCTGCATGGTGCTTAGTTAAGGCAGCCACTTGGATCATGATCCATTATCTGCAAGCAGAGTTGATCTGCAAGGCAGATTCAACCTGTGGAATTTACCATACTGAAGGTATTATATGATGTGGAAAAAAGACACACTTGAAAACTTATTTCTTTGCATACACCAACATTGACCATATAAAGTTAGTATGTAGAAATAATATTTGAATGCATCTTTTGAATTTTATCAAGAAGTGAATTTATTCACTTCTTTAAACTGAATTGTTATAAAACAATTCAGTTTAAAGAAGTGAAAAATATGAGTAGAAGAGAGTAATACTGACAGATTGTAGTGTTCTTGAAGTTATGCCTGATGCAGTCTTAGGCTCATTGTTTTCTGGTAGTGTTCCTTGGAGTAAACTTGCCTTGGAACTATGCTTTTTATTGTCCTGGAATGAAACACCTGAATTTGTCCAAATAGCCAAGAAATGAGTTAACACCTAAGCAAGTGTCCAGTTTAAATGATCAAAGCTCACTCATTGTCCCTCTTTGGCAGTGTAGATGCACCCAGAAATTTTATTTCTTGTATTCTATTTATTTATTTATTTTATCTACTTCAAATTTATATATATATATATATACATACATACATAGATATATAAGCATATATATATATATATATATATATAGTAGGTAAAACCCCCTATTTTTTAAAATGGAAAGGATAACTTTTTGTTTTCAAGGTTTAATCAAGAACAGTCATCTGACAAGTGAATGAAATAAGACATATCCTTTTAAGTAGAGTCTTCAATTTTTGAACAAAGAAATCATGCTAAGGATGTTCCCTCAAACATGGATCGTCCCCCTGCCCACACAGCAGAACACAGCAATAACTTTGAGGTGACATGGAAGTAACAAGTAACAGGACTCAATTGTCCATGTTGAGCTATCTAGAGCCATTTTAGGTGCTGCAGGTCTTGCCTCTACTAGCTACTAATAAAAAAGCCTTCTGTATTTATGACAGCCCTCTGTTGTAACTGCTGGCTCACACGGCTATCTCAGCCTGAGAAGTCTCAAGCAAAACATGACAAATATATTTAAAAGTCTAAATCCTGCATTAACTACCTTCTAGGGTGGGATTCAAGTCTTACCTCTCAAGTCTCAAGTTTAGATTTTAGGAAAAATTTATATAAATGTTAAGGGAAGTTCCCCATCTGACCATCCAGGAGCCACTTTGACAGTGATACTTGCACCACCTGAGCTGGCACCAAGGCCCCTTCCCAGCTACACACCTCACACTCACACAATCGCATGAGGTTTCTCAGGTGTCTCAGTCTTTGTCTTGCTGTAATAACTAAATAACAAAAAAACACCTTGAGCTGGTTCCTCTGAGGAGGGGCCCTGAACAAAGGAAACCCTGAGCTTCCATACCCTCACAGCCTCAGTGAGAAAGTCTTGGGTCATCGGCTCCTGCCGTGTCTCTGACTGTCCGGTCACCTGGCTGGGCCACAGGTCCCTGTGCCCTTTGTTCTGCAGAGGGCCAGCAGTTCATGGCCTCTTGCCTGGGGCTCCAACACCTGGAGATCAACCTGCGTCTCAATCTGCAGCTGCATACTGAGCTAAAGGTACCAGCACTGAGTGTATTCCTCAACATAAATGCATATTAAATCAACAAAAGTCCAGAGATAGATTTACTTTCATGAAGCCAAACAATCCTGAGATGCCCTAAGTCATCTAATACATCTGTCCAAGATGAGAGAAAATGACATATAATTTAGAGGAGATCTGTGTTATTCACAGATCTGGAGGCGAGAAGAATATCCCACAGGCTTTAAAATGACACTAGATGCCTACATTTGGGCAAGTGGATGAGGTTTCAGTCAAGTCTTATATCTATTGACAGTTATGGTACTTCAGACACCCACCACACATGCAAGAAACTAAATTTAGATAAATTCATTTGGAACTTGGTTCCCATCTCTAGGGAAATGGTAACCAATATCTGCTGTGATGATATGACGGAAGATTTTGGTGTTTGCTTTATCCATGCTTGCTTTATCCTTGTAAAGTCATGCTAGCTAGCACACTGGAGGAATTAGAGACAACTGTTTTACTTAACATGCAGAAGAGGGAGAAGAGACACATAAACCAATTAAAGCTGCTCTCCCATTTTGTCTCCTAACTGTTCAGCAGTGGAAATGGATTCTTTCAATCCACCAGTTGTCTTAAGCAGGAGAAGAATCATAGAATTATTAAGGCTGGAAAAGACTTCCAAATCATCAAATCCAACCTTTGAGTGAACACCACCACATCAATTAAACCATAGCATAAAGTGCCATTCCAATTGTTTCTTGAACACTTCCAGGGATGGTGACTCCAGCATCTCCCTGGGCAGCCCATTCCAGTGCTTAACTACCTTTTTGGGGAAAAAACTCTTCTTGATGTCCAGCTGGAACCTCCCCTGATGCAGAATGAGGCTATGCGCTCTTGTCCTTTTACTGGCTCCCTGGGAGAAGAGGGTGATCCCCACCTGGCTACAAACTCCTTTCAGGAGTTGTAGAGAGTGATACAGGAAGGCTCTCCCCTGAGCCCCCTTTTCTCCAGACTTAACAAACTCATTTCCTTCAGCTGCTCCTGAGTCATGCTCAAGATCATTTATCAGCTCTCTTGCCCTTCTCTGGACTCGCTCCAGCACCTCAATGCTTTTCTTGTTGTGAGGGGCCCAGAACAGGACACAGGAACTGAGGTGTGGTCTCACCAGTGCCAAGTAAAGGGGTGTGATCACTGTCCTGGTCCTGCTGACCACACTATTTCTGATACAGGCCAGGATGCCACCAGCCTTCTTGCCCACCTGGACACACTGCTGGCTCAAGATCAGCAGCTGTCAACCAGCATCCCTGGGTCCTTTTCCTCTGTGCAGCTTTCCAGCCACTCTTCCCCAACTCTGTAATTTTTCCTGAGATTTTTGTGACTGAAAGGAAGGACCTGGCACTTGCTGTATTGACCCTCATACCACTGGCTTTGGACCACTGATTCAGCCAGTCCAAATCCCTCTGCAGAGCCTTCCTACCCTCCAGCAGATCAACACTCCCACCTCACTTAGCACTGTCTGCGAACTTAGTGATCTCCTCGCCCAGATCATTGATAAAGACATTAAACAGAACCATCCCCAGTACTGAGCCTTGAGGAACCTCACTAGTGACTGTGGCTAGTCCACTGGATGTGACACCATTTACTACCACTGTCTGGGCCTGACCATCCAGCCAGTTCTTAACCCAGTGAGGAGTGCACCTGTCCAAGCCATGGGGTTCCAGGGGTGTGCTGTTTCACACAACATTCCCTTCTTCTTTAAGAATGTGTGAAACTTTTCTAGGTCCTAATTGTGGGTTCATCACATGCTGTAAATCCTACACTGATGTGCCCCCACCTGAAGCATCCAAAAAAGGACAGCTGTAACAGTTATTGCCATCCAGCCACCAGGTGCATTTTTCTTAGAGGAACATTGGTAGGAACACAGACCTTTTCCCAAGGTGAAGTCAGGATGCAGTTGAGCACCTAAGGAAAGGGAGGTCACATCCTTTACCTTGCAGCATAGACATAACCAGCATGAAGCAGATTTGGCGTTTAAATAGATAACGCACACCTTTTGATGTTTCCTCCATCCTTTCGCCTAAATTATCAAAAAAGATTACAAAACCGTGGGTGCTTGTCTTAGGTTACAGTGTAGGATGTAACGAAAAGTGTATTCTGTCACCATCTGTTGAAACCAGGTGGGGCAGTGTTCTTCGTCCCTTTCATGGCACATCCCTGATAACTCCCTCCGGGGACATATCTTCTGTTAATCTAGCCTCACTCACTGCGTGACTCACAGAATTATATCAGTCTATGGTGAGATGCTCCACCCAGGCGGAGGAACCAAGCATTCTTACCTGGATACAACCTGAGGTTTGGAACACCACACTCAGCCCCCACCTACTGGATTCCTAGAGGACGAGAGCTACCACTGGGCCTTCAGGTGAAGACCAGACCCTTCTACAGGATCACCGCTTCAACAGGATCACTTCATCTGGACTGCTACCACCACCCTGACTAACAGGGTGTCAGGTTGCATCCTGACTCTGTCAATGCTCTTGTACTACTGAATTTATTTTAGTTTTCCTATTAATTTGTAATTCTGACTTGCGATCTCCCACTGGTTTGTTTTCAAACTAGTATAGTGCTTTACTGTTTAAAAAATATAACATGTTAGGTTTTTGAATCCAGGATTCAGAAACTTTTCACCTGGTAATTATGTAGCTGTGATAGGTGAAAGGAGAGCAAGCAAAAAAGACAGTGAAATACAGAGATTAAAAAGAGATGATTAAGACATTTTTTAGTTCAAGCTTGATTCAATAGCCCTGGGGAATCTCATGCTTCTTTAATGAGTGCTGCTCTTAGCCATCTCTGCCTAATGAGAAAATTAGGTCCAGAGAGATCAGTTCAAAGTTAAGTGCTTCAAAGACAGGTTGCGTTTAAAACCATTTTCTCCTCAGCTTCCCTAGCCTGTCTCCATGGCATTTTTTCCTTCTGTCATTTAGTATTCTTGAGCATGAATAGTGGGAAAGGCTTGTGTGCTGGTTTGAGCCAAATCTGGAGGAAAGTATCCTCTGATAGAAGATTTTAGGGTCCCTCTGTGGGTGTGGTCTCTCTCGTCCTTCTTGGAGCTGAGTCGGCATGGGGGCCCCCTCTGGACTGAGATAAGGTCCCCCAGTGAGGTTGTGATGTTGTGATGTTCTGAAAAAGTCCAGTAGAGAAGAAGAAGAAACCAAAGTCCCAGTTAAACAAAGTTTAACTCTCAGTCTCTCTCTCTGAATGAACAGAGCCGAAAAAGCCAGAAGCAGGGTGCTTCCTCTCCACTCCGCTCCCTGCAGCAGCACACACACACACAATGAGATAGCAGTGTCCTTGGAGCACAGAACTACTTTGAGAAAGTTCATCAGTTTTTTTTTTTTTTCCTTTCGCATCCAGTTTTAAAGGCACAGAAAGACACAGGATTCAGTTTATACAAGGACATTAACTAAACTTAGGCTATCCAGGCGTGTATTGGCCCACAGGTATATTGGTAATTTCATTAGTTGGGAGTTTGTCTGCATGAGAGAGAAAAGCTGTGCCTTTCTTTAACAATTCCTGTAAGTGATGCTTTCGGTATACAGTAATTCTGGCAATGCCTTTTTTTTTGTCTGAAAATTCTGATCTTGTTTCTTCTATAAAATAATTCTCAAAAGTGCTGGCTTAAAAAAGCTATGGCTTCTGGGAATGGCTACTTAACTGCAGGACTTAAAAGGACACCATGAACAGAATTTGATCTACAAAAAAGGTTAGATCTCAGGAAGTTTTGAACTGACTACAATGTCACCTGCATAATCTAAACCTCTAAAACATCATCAGTAATCAAAATATGCGTACATCTATATTTATTTGAAATATTTTATATTTTCGCCACTAGATAAAGTACAGTAAAATTTTTAAATCAGTTGTCAACAATATAATTTTAAAATATTGTTATAATTTTTTCTCTATTAAGATAATTGCATGCATTGAGAAAAATGGCTGTGTTGCAGTCTGTCTTTTACTGGTACAGGTCTTGCAGTGCACTACTGTGACACTCATGTTTAACGACGTTTCTAAAATATGTCATACTCTTTAGAATATCACTACCTGTTTACCATCCACACTAATGCAGCTGAAAGCCAATCAATCTTTCACAAAAAGGGATTTTGGATGCAGGTCTATTTCCTGTGGTGCAAGGGGTCTTGCCCGCAGTCAATGAAGAACTCCAGGAAGCGAAGGCAGCTGATCATTGCTATGAAGACCTAATAACGTGCAACAAATCTTAAGCCTGTGACAAAAGTTCATGCCTTAGAAAACTAGAAAGGTTAATAAAATCCAGGAAAATCCACTAGCATATAATACTCAGCTTGTTGCTCTACTGCACTCTTGTAATCATACCATATGCTGTTGTACTCAGAGCTAGCTGGATTGAGCCTCCTGCATTTCACATGAAAGACAAATATCAGGAAAATATTTCTATTCCATGTTTTTATTCTGTTCTGAGTGGATCTTCCTACTTAATTCACTTCCCCTCTTTTCTTTTTTAATTTTTTTCTACCTTTTTTTCACACCCCAGAATGCAGAAATATGAACCTGAGTGTTTGTACCAGGATGGTGTGGTAAGGTTTTGGTAGTGGTGAGGACTATAGGAACAGATGCTCTGAAAAGCTGGTAAAGTTTACACCATATCCAACAGAACCGATGCCAGGTGGCTGCAGGATGGATCCACCTCTGCCCAGGGCTGAGTCAATCAGTAATGGCAAAAACTCTGTAATAACATATTTAACAAGAAGGAAAACAATGTTATGGCATAGACATACTTGCAGCCAGAGAAGAGAGGAATAAGAATATGTGAGGGAAACAGCCCTGCAGAGAGCAATGGCAGTGGAGAAGGAGGGAGAGGTGTTCCAGGCGCTGGAGCAGAGATTCCCCTGCAGCCTGTGGAGGACCCCATGCCAAAGCAGGTGGATGCCTGAGAGGAGGATGTGACCCTGTGGGAAGCCTGCTCTGGACCAGGCTCCTGGCAAGACCTGCAGACCTGTGGAGAGAGGAGCCCACTCTGGAGCAGGTTTGCTGGCAAGATTTGTGATTCTATGAAGATCCACACTGGAGCAGCTTTTTCCTGAAGGACTGCACTCCATGGAAAGGGACCCATGCTGGAGCAGTTCATCAAGAACTATAGCCTGTGGGAAGGACTCATGCTTGAGAAGTTAATGGAGGACTGTCTCCCATGAGAGGGACCCCATACTGAAGCAGGGGAAGGACTCCTGTCTCTGAGAGGGAAGCAACAACAGAAACATGTGATTGGCTGACCTTTATTCCCCATCTCCCTACACCAATGCAGGGAGAAGGACATAGAGAATTGAGAATAAAGTTAACCCTGGAAAGGAGGGAAGAGTGGGGAGACGGTGGTTTTAAGATTTTTCTTCTCATTACCCTACTCTGTTTTTGACTGGTAATAAATTCAATAACTTCCCCAAGCTGAGTCCGTTTTGTGTGTGACAGTAACTGGTGAGTGATCTGTCCCTGTCCCTTATCTCAACCCATGAGCCTTTAGTTGTATATTTTCTGCCCTGTCCAGTTGAGGAGGGGAGTGATACAGTGGCTTTGGTGAGCACCTGGCATCCACCCAACCTCAGACCATCATTGAAAAAGTGGATGAAATTTCTCCAAAACCTGAAGGAGCTTCAATATCACAGTTCCTCATTTGTGTGGGAGATTTTAACTGCCTGCCAGACACAGGGAAGGAAAACGTGGTGAAATGCAAACTGCCAAGATCTCTGGACAGTCTCTGACAGAAATTTTTGATTCAGATGCTGAGTGGGGCAGCAAGAGTGACACACAGCTGGATCTCCACTAACAAGGCAAAACTGATTTGTGACATAATAATCGACAGAAGCCTTAGATGTGGTGTCACGTGAAATAGTGGAGGGACTGGGCCTGTTTAGCCCAAGACTGAAGGGGGACCCAACAACAGCCAGCAGTGTCTGTGGTAAGGTCATAAAAGGGACAGAATCAGCCCCTTAACAGTGGTGCATTATGGGAGGATGAGAGACAAGGCACACAAATTAAAACAAGACAGCCTCGGACTGCATATAAAGAGTTCCCCATGTGGACAAAAAGTCGGTGGAACAGGTTGCCCAGAGAGCATTTGTCACCTCCATAGTGGAGGTGTCTCAAGACCCAAATGGGTGCATTCTGAGCAACCTGGCTTGACTTCACCATTGTAACTTTGAGCAGGAGTCAGACTAGAAGTCTAGGACTTGTTTTCCTAGGAGTCAGACTCCTAAATTTCCCTCTAACCTGAATTATCATATGGTCCCATGATTTTATGTTTCAATGCCCTAAGAAGGCATTCTAGACTGCTAATAAGAAAATGCTTGCATATTTTAATTTTGTTTTTTACCAAGCGGCTTTTTGCTGCCGTGGATACTAAAGGGAAGTGCAAGTGATGACTGTGTTTGTTTCAAAAGCATAACAGGAGCATTTTGTCTAAAGGGGAAAAAAAAATTACAAAATGACTGTCCCTAACACCAAGCTCTTTCAGAGCTGTAAACATGCTGTTCTGGGACTCTGCAAAGGATTTGATCTTTTTTCATTAAATTCAGTGAGAATTTTCATTGAATTTCACTTTGTTGGTTTTTTTGGTATTTTGGTTTGTTTTTTTTAATTTTGACTTCAATGACAGCAACATCCTGCACAAAATCTTCAGATCTAGACGTTTTCTGAATCTTTTAGTCTGGAAAACACTTGTTCCTCATTTCCTTTACCAAAAGACAGGTGTTACAGATAGCTATTGAACACTTTCATTCTCATCAGAGGGTCTTTGCAGATGCATTGTCAGACAAGCACAGTGTGAGATGAAGGAGAGCACAACACAGAAGGGATAGTGCCAAGAGCCCAGCGCTTACAGCAGCTGGGAAGCAAAAGAGACTGTGAAAAGTTGCCTGCTGAGTGGGAATTTATGCAGGAACTGGCGAAACCCATGGCCAGCTTCCTATTTAACTACCACCAGTGACCAGGCACCATCAGTGACCAAAAGCCCTATAACTGTGACAGGTGTACAGGTGTAAGGCACCCACCATTTTGGTTGGTCTGCAGGGGGAAACTGTAGTTTCTGTTCAATGCTGCGAAATTTAGTGGGGCAGTAGTGGCAACTATAGGGTAAAGCCTGCTGTGACCACCCCGTCTTGTCAAAGGCCTTAATCCAGGAGGAGATCTTAGGGAAGGACACAGATGTCCATTCACAGACTGTAGGCAACATGAGAAACAAGAGAAGGAACTGAAAACCTACGAATAGTTGCACAGTTATGGCTTCATCAAAGAGGATCACAGTGGAGTGGTTTTCATGAATGCTCACAGGCCCTTTAGGAAAATTGGGAAGAGGAAGCAAGGTGGGAGGACTGTGTTCTATGCAAAGCAACAGCTCACATGTATGGAACAGGATCAGAGAAGATGCCAGCGAGGAGGAGGAGGTCACAGTGAGCATCTGCTACAAACCACCTGACTGAGAAGATGAAGTGGGTGAGACCTTCTGCAAACAACTCGATGTAGTCTTCCAATTGCATGTCTTACGTGTCTGCTCCAGCAGACCTTTCCATCCAAAAATATGTTACTCAGGGGCTTGAATTCTGGAATAGATATTCATGTGAAACTTGAGAAGAAAACAAACCAAAGCAAAGCAAATCAACAGCCAGACACCACCTCCCTTACCCTCCAACCAACCAAACAAGTTCTTATGCCAGAACTTGGTAGCCAATTCTGGTGTAAAAGCAGCTATTTAATAGATTTATTATACAAGGATATGCACCTTGCATGTTCTGGAGAATAGAAAAAAGTGTTTAAGGAGACTATATGCTCAAATTTATACCTATGCTTATTATTTTGTCCACAAGAAGATTCATTTACATTCTAAAATAATGAATTAAATCAACAACAATTTCATCATAGATTATATATTAGGTAAAATTCCATCCTTGATTTCTAAACACTTTGAAAACAAATAAATAAATGTCACCACCAGCATATTTTCATTATTTGGTTAAGAGAATTCCAGAATCTTAAGGAGAAAGCAATTCACTGCTTTCGCCACCTAAAAATTTGATATACAGACAATGAATCACCTTTAAAAAGTTTCTGCCAGTCAATAAATGAATTCTGAGTAACATAGTTTGGATGATTAAGGTTAGTTGAGATTGATCCCACACAAATGAGTGAGGGTAAAGACATTTTTCATATACGCATTTTTGCTGCAGAAAATTGTTTGTTACTCAATGTCTTATTACAAAATTATTTTTAGCTATTTGTCTTTACACCCCTGTTTTATAACAAGTAACATATAAAAGTATTTGCCTCCCTCAAAAGATGAAAGTCTACTTCTAGAAAGTTAATTTATTGAGATCTGTTTCAAAATGTGATTCCAGTCAGAAGTACAAGTAATATTAAGTATAATTAAAAAAGATCTTTGTAAATTTACTCTATTCCCATAGGTTTTGTGGTGGGTTTCATTTCGCCATACTTAGATGTTGACATTAGGCAGCTACCGAAAGGATGAGAAGATCATTGCATGATTTCCTTCACCAGAATTTCAGAGGAGCTTTAAACATCTAAAGCAAAGTAAAATGAGCCCCACTTCTACTGTTCTGTAAGTGAGCAGTCTGCCTGAAACCATAGTCTTAAACCAGCATTCATTATGTTCTCTTGCTGAACTTGTATCTATTTCCAACCATCTTACAATATTCACATGTATAAATTAATAATGTATTTATTGTATACTATAAGCAACCTATACTAAAATGCATATTAGTATTTAATGTGTCCCTATTCATAAAGCATATTAAATTAATGTGTTAACATATATTATTTCTTATTGGAAATCTAACACAAAATAGGGTATAAGCCAGCAATATATCTACACTGACTGATCTGACACAATATTCAATCAATCAGGATATTTTAGTCATTTTTGCTATTTTTCTGTTAGAATTTTCATGCCAATTCAAGTCTAGTATGCCTTCTAACTGAAGTGTAATATATCTTTTACATTAAGTGGCATCAAGCTGAATACACAAATTTCTACCTTTGGTACACTTTAACAGTCAGTTTTTAGGTAAATGTTAGTTCTTATTTTATATATATCTGTATAGCTATAGATATATGTATAAAGTATACCTATATTGTATATAAATATATACACATATATATACACAAAATATACACATGTATATTATATATATAAATATAATCAGAGAATTGAATGTGAAAAAATGCTGATGTCTATCTCATTATGGTTTTTGTGTACAGTCAGTTGGTCCCCAGTATGCACACTTGGATCCAGGAATGCTAAAGCAGTTATGACTATGTGGATATAGATGCAGTGTAATTCACCCAACTTACAGGAATTCAGTATTTTTTAGTTAGAAATCTTTTATTATTGAACCTAGAGAAAACCTGTGCCATTAGCTTAAGCTGATAGACAACTTCATCTTAAAGAGATAAATGTTTATATGACTTACTTGATTCTAGTTTTCAGAAAAAAATGAATTAATTAATTTGGAAGTTAATCAACTAACTAAATGAGTTACTTTGAAAAATACCATTCAGATAGCTATGCCTGACTATAGTTAGTCTGGAGGTCCATTATTTCCAGGAATCTTTTTAGCATGATACCAAAAGGTTATGCAAAGTATCTATTCAAAGTATTCTCTGAAGACAAATGAAAACACTTTTCTGCTTAACTGTGCAAAGCTTACCGTTGTTCCTTGGGCTGCTCAAGCATATTAATATTCTAAACTCAGTAAGCTGCAATCTCACACTCTTCTGTATGGCAAATTGTGTTTCAGCAATTGTTTTCAGAGTATGTGCCAAACCAAAAAATTAAATCTACAGATTTTATGTGCGTGAAAATGGGAAAGCATGGTGCACAATCACAGCTACCAGTAGTTTCACACCATTTATTTTGTTCGCTCCATTGTGTACTGTGGGAAAGTAGAGAGCTGAAGGAGTTTGAGCTGATCTGCAGGACCACCTGCTCTGCAACATCTACAGTGTGCAATCAGAAGGATACATGAGATCATTATGTGTAGACTGCTGTCATAAATATATTGGTACACACCTACCATGATATTCTTTGCCATCAAATTAGAGGAAGAATAAAAACACAACACATTTCACATTTAGACAGTGACTAATGCTTTACAAATTTTATATTTAAATATTTAAAACTATTCCAGATTAAAAACAGGTGACATTCTGAAGTTCCTATTTGTTTCGCTCCTAAATAAAAAAAAAAAAAAAAAGAAAAATACATCTTCCTTTTTTCCCAGCAAATCAAGGGATAGTAGCCAATATTGGTATGCATCCTGATAGACATGTAAGCTTGAGCGACAGCTTGCAACTCCACAACTCCACGTGCCTGGCTATTTTCAAATGTGTATAATTTTTGCAGACAGTTGTAGGACGTCTCTTTGGTGACTACAATACAAAATGGTGTGCTTCAAGATTCACCTAAGCTGAGTCAGTAAAACTTGGATGAACAACATTAATAGGTGCTGAAATTTACACATCTATTTAACTACCTGACACCACATGTTGTCTCTTACATTGCTTTTAGGAATATTCAGCATTTCACTGAATTGGTATTCAAAGTTTCTGTCATGCTGACTGAGAAGCTGATTCTGGTTATATATGGGGGAAGCAGTATGATTTGGTACATCCTAAATCCCCTTCCTTTATGGAACTTAGGAATCTTACATTGATGGATGTCTTGTTGTCCATCTTGACTAACAAATAATCCATGCTACAGGTTTAAACAGTTTTAAGACTTTCCTTTCTAGGCAAGTATATTAAATAATGGGGTGTAAGATGATTCTTATCTCACAGATGTTCTCCACATCTTTATTTATCACCTAATTCAGCTTTCATTCTTTTTTTGAAAACTGAAATATTTTTGGGAGTATTTATGGAGTACTTCATCTCTGTGTCATGCTGAAGTATTCATAAGAAAAATTCTATCTGAAGTGGGTAACCAAATTTATATTGCTCAGAAGCTGCATAACTGTAATACTCATAAAAATTTTGTATAAAAGCAAGAAGCACTCTCCAGTCATTTTTTTAAAAGAAATTGGCTATTGTGACTTCAGACTGTGTACAGCTGAAATGGTTATTCATGCACAGGTTATGCCCAGTAGGTTGAAATCTCTGAGCTTCTTGGTAGATGAATGCCCAGTTTCTGGACATGGACTCTAATCAATACAGAAGTAGTGAATTTTTCTACCTGTTTCAAGATGAAACATTTATGGGCATGTATCAAAAGAGAAAATTTTATACCTGAGACATTTCACAATGAAAACCTGAGTCTTCCATAGAGCTCAGTCTCACACATTAACAGCTGCAAATTTTTCAGAATCACAGACTTGATCTCAGATATTTAAATTCGATAATCTTGTGTATCTTGATGTAGGAATCTAAGCTTCCTGGCATCTCACTGATGTTTTTTCCTCTTCTCCAACACCCTGATGCTATTATTCTGTGCAAACGCTTCTTGTCCAGGAAAATCAAGACTTTTTGGGGAGTTGCTTTGTGTTTGTGATTTTTTTGTTTGGTTGGTTTGTTGTTGGTTTTTTTTTTCTAATTCTTAGTCTACTGATTTTGGCTTTAGGTATTTTAATCATATCCAGAAATATGGTAGAAATATATAAGCACTAATAAGTAGCTGAAGCCTTATTAGACCTAATTGGACTTTTAATATCCCTGCTGTTATAATCCTGTACTGCTAAGCAATCTGGAGGGATGGAAGACATGGTAGCATGATCTGCTTTAAATTGTTATGAGGTTTATACCAATCTAAGAGTGATAATAGTTAAGCCTTAGCAAACACACTTATTTGATAAGATAATTACCTCAGCTTGTATTATACTGAAGATTTAATAAAATTTTGTTTTCAGAAAAGATTTCAGTATGCGTAGGATATTGCAACTTCTGCTTCCAGTTCTGTGATGAGTTGACCTTGGCTGGATTCCAGGTGCCCAGAAAAGCTTCTCTATCACTCCCCAAGGAGGAGAGAAAATATAATCAAACGTTCACGTATTAAGATAAGGACAGAGAGAAATCACTCACCAATTACTGACACAGGCAAAACAGATTCAGCTTGGTGAAACTGGCTAAATTTATTAACAACCAGATCAGAGTGGGCTGAGGAAAAATAAACCCAAATCTTAAAGCACCTTCCCTCTCTCCCCCTCCCTTCATCCTAGGCTTAATTTTGCTCTCTGATTCTTTACCTCCTCCCCACCAGCAACACAGAGGGATGGGGAATGGAGACTGTGATCGGTTCTTCACACATTTTCTCTGATGTTGCTTCCTCTTCAGGACAATGACTCCTCACATTCTTCCCCTGATCCAGTGGGGAATCCCTGTCTCAGGAGACAGTCCTCCACTGTCTTATCCCATGTGAGTCCTTCCCATGAGCTATGGTTCTTCGTTAACTGCTGCAGCAGTCCTCCACGGGGTCACAAGTCCGGCTAGCAAACCTGACCCAGCATGTGTAGATGCTGAAAGCTTGGTCGCAAGATTTTCCAGCTTTCTGCCAGTGTCTGTGTGAGAGTCCTTGCTTTCACACAGACACTGGCTGAAAATAGTTAGAAGTTTTTGTAAACCAATCCCTTTATCTTGCAGGTGCAAGGTTGTTATGCATGTTATTGTGATACTGATTAGAGAAATATTTTGAAACGGGTGTTGTAGGGTTTAACCAATCATTCTGGGAGGTGGATGGTCAGGGACCAAGGACCTTGTGCCATTCAAGTGAAGTAAGACATATAAACAAGCCTGTAAATTAATAAGTAATTCCATTTCCTCCTGAATCGGCCTGTCGTTTCTTGCCGTCCCCGGTACACCAGCAACAAGCGTGGATTCAGGTCTTTCTACAGGACCACAGGATACAGTGTGGCATTCCCACAGGATTGCAGCTTACTTCTGGTGCATCTGCAGGTCCTTCACAGGCTGCAGGTGGATCTCTGCTCCACTATGGACCTCCATGGGCTGCAGGGACACAGATGCTTTGACGTGGTCTGCACCAGTGGCTGCAGAGAAATCTCTGCTCCAGTGCCTGGAGCACCTCCTCACCTTACTTTACCACTGACCTGCAGGGCTGTTTCTCTCACATATTCTCACTCCTCTGTCACAGCTGCAGTTGCTGTTCTGCAGTAACTTTTCCCCTTAAAACTGTTATCCTTGAGGTTCTACTGTTGTCATCGGTGGGCTCTCCCTTGGCCAGGGGTGGGTCCATCTTGGATCCAGCTGACACTGGCTCTGTTGGACATAGAGGCAGCCTCTGGCAGTTTCTGAGAGAAGCCACCCCTCCTTGTCTCCCTGGTACCAACACCTTGCCATACATACACAATAGAACCTCAAACTATCTCCTTTGCTTTTTAAGAGACAGTTTCAAATCCTCCAATTTCTTATGTACAAGAGACTAGGAAATGATATCTCTAAATTCTCAATAATTACTCAGAACTTTGAATCCTGTGCTATTTTTATAAAACACTATCTCTGGCCAGAGAATCTTGGCATGAAATAGTCTTATGAATCATCCTGTTTTCCTTTTGTAACCTTAAAATCAAATTATTGCAGTAGAAATTTTCAAGTTTGGAGCACAATAATCAAAACCGCAGCTTCTGAGCTCACTTTTTCACTGACCTTTATTTAATAGTGTAGATATTCTCAGTGAATCTAACCAAGTCTCAGTTGTTAGGAGACTGTCAGTTTCACATTTTTCTAAATGTGTGAGCTTCACTTTAAAAGCAGCTTGAGACAATTTCCCTGCTCTTCCAGCAAACTGTACTATTGCCTATTTTTGGTTACTACAACTCAACAATTTTGTTTGGAATCTACCTCTAGTTTGGAATGTAAATTTATTCTTGGCCTTATATACCTTCCCAGTCTCATGCCAGCAGTATCTGTTCGCTTACATTGATCTTCTTTCTTCTCTGATGCTACTTCTGCAACTATATTTATAGCCAGCAGCCATATTTTCTCTGCACCTTTGTTTTTCCAGTTTTAATAACACAAATATTTCTGGGTTCATGACTATTTTTTAGAGTGGATGATGACGTAGAAATTACTGAAGCTTAACTGAAATTTCTCCAGAACCAGAAGATCACAGAATCACAAGAATTGTTGAGGTTGGAAGGGACACCTGAAGGTCATCTCCTCCATTCGCCTCAGTCAAGCAGAGTCATCAAGAGCAGCCTTCCCAGGATGATCTCACAGTGGATTTTTAATATCTCTGAGGAGGGAGACTTCACAAACTCTGGGCAGCCTGTGCCAGGACTTAGTCATCCTCAGAGAAAAAAAGAGTTTTCTGATGTTCAGACAGAACCTCTTGTGTTTCTGTTTGTGGCCATTGCCTCTGGTCCTCTCACTGGGCACTGCTGAAGAGATACTGCCATAAGTTCTTCACAGAAGAGATGACTGGGCATTGGAATGAGCTTCTCAGGAAAGTGATGAAGTCAACGGCCCTGGAAGTATTTAAGAAAAGACTGGATGTGGCACTCTGTGCCGTGGTCTAATTGATGTGTTGGTGTAAGATCATAGGTTGGACTCAATGACCTCAAAGGTCTTTTCTAACCTAGCTGATTATGTCACTCTGTGAAAGATGTATCTTTGTATGACAATACTAATGTCCTCATAAAAATTATATCCTGTCTGCAAGCACAGTACCAGTCTGAGAAAGCAAATCTTTTTCCTGAGTTAAGACAATGTCTTCAAGGAGGCTCTTTTGCATAAGTCAGACATTTCTTTACCACTGTCTTTCATTTGTTATAGACATTCTTTTATTCTTATTCTTATGTCATATCTTAGGGTCTTTTTTCTCCTTATCATCTTAATAGATCTCTCTAATGTATTCATAAGTTTCAAAATATAATAGTACATATCTGTTTGAAATGTCTTCTGAAATAGCATGTTGTATTACTCTCTCTTTTTGCATTACCTACTATTATTGTTTCAGTACCTTCACTGTTTACCCAGTAAAGAAAACAACAATCATAGCTTGCTCATGAAATATTGAAGTCCTGATGAGTTCCTCTTAGCAATCTCACTGGCAAGGAACCATTTGCAGAATTATGTTATATCAGTATTTTGTAACACCATATATGTTACTGCATATACAGTGTAATTTGCAGTGTGCACATCAAACCTCCTTTGTATTATAGGCCATTCTTGGGGTTTTAGCAAAATTTTGGATGTAAATCAAATCTGCTGTCCAGCTAAGGGCATCAAAACTCTATATGAATGAACTGAGACTATGCATTTAAATATTTTTAAATAGTACTAATTCACTTACATACATTTCTAAAGCCCTTTTTGCCATAGCTTTTGAGGGGGGACCTTGCTCATTCCACTTCAGATGGGCTTACTGGCTTTTGCTATTTTTATTTTGTTTTTTCTTACTTTAAATACAGGGTGAAGTATGAACTTTACAACTCAGATTTCCGTAGAAATATGCAAAGAAAAATACAGATTTGTTTTGACATTAGCAATAAGAACGTCTTCTTAATTTTGTTTACTTCATTCATTTGTTTGTTTGGTTTGTTCTTATTTGGATTTTAGGAATTATAGGGACTTTCAAGTGAGTTTAAGCAACATAAGAGCACAAGTTCCTGTATATCACTTAAGTTGTTTCTGTATCATATTTGGAAGAAAAATATCGTGAAAATTTTACGTGGAAGATCTTTCTAAAAGAATTTATTATCTTAGGTCTGGTATAACACTTCAGACTTTAGGTGATTCCATAGAAATTTACTGATATTTAACCTCTGTACGTTGAAGTCCCAGTTTCCCTCTAATTTGGGTGCATATTTTTGTTTCTTGACTTGCTCTTGTTCGAGGTTTGGGGGTATTTTTGTGCTTTGCAGATTCCTTCAGTGTACTGGACTATGAAAAAAAACCAATAGTATGATAAAGGAAAAGCTGGTGCAAAAAAGTGAAAGAAATATTCAGTGGAGAGAGGATCATGGCAGTTGAACAGTAAAGGGTTAAGGAAATGCAGAATACCAATATTGGTGTCATTCAGAGGCTTATTTCATATTTCTCATCTTCCGTTGTTCATGACTTAATTATTTCTCTAGACCAGAAGCCCAGTAAATCTAACATAGCCATTACTAATTGCCAGCCACAGGCTTAGTATCAAGTTTGAAAGGCCTCAGACCTGAAATTTATCAGTTTTTGTCTGAGCTTTTCTAAACCTGTCTGTGGTTTTGCTTGTACTAGATTTAGCTGAAATAACTTTTTTTCCTAACAATCAGGTCTTCACAATTAATTTGTTAGAAACATAATTCCTTATATAGATATTAGTAGCAGAAAGTTATTCTGTGTAAAAGAGAGTAATTATGACTTCATCATATATTGATGCAGCAGGGAGAAATAAATACTTGGCATGTTAACAAGAGTCTTGAAAGTGATCATAGCATGAGATGATGAGATGGGAGGCACAGCTTGTTACTGGTGATTGCAAGGCTATGAATAACTCACCAATCATCAGTGAAAGAAATAGGAGTTGGACTGAAACAGTTATAGAGGGATAACAAGAGAAAAGAATAACAAGCATTCGACATATGTAAAATCCATCTGGTACACTAAATTTGGAACCAACATGAAGATGCAGATCAGCAAAGAAATATCAAGGTGTAAAAGCATGTTGGACAAATAGTCCAAATTGAATCCTAGAAGGAGAAGAAACTTTATCATACACCTCTCACTTCTTCCTGTAAAAGACACTTACAACTTGCTGGAATTTCCTGCTTCCTGTGTGATGACAATCAGTACTGTACACTCTTGGTACCCAGAAAGGGTAACTACCATTAAGTGTGAGCATAACATCAGAGGAAAAGTAACAGTAATGAGGAAGTGTGTGTGTAGCATTTTAAAATTATTATTATTATTATTATTATTATTATTATTATTATTATTATTATTATTACTATTACTATTACTATTACTATTACTATTACTATTACTATTACTATTACTATTATTACTATTATTACTATTATTATTACTACTATTGTTATTATTGAGATGTCTTATATAGTAGTATACTTTATCTTCTTTTATTTTCTTGGTTTTTCTCATTTTGTTTCAAATATATTTGAATAATACTTTTTGAACTAAACTGCAAAGATTTGCATTACAATAAGAACAAATTGTGGTTTTACCTTCTTGTTTTTTTCTTGCCTGTAACAAGATTTTTAGTGTGACATTTCCTACACATCTGCACAAAGTGCTGCTTGCGACATCCTGCAGTGTTCAAACTGGCTTCCAGCTCCTTCTCTGTAGGAGTAAAAGGCCACTGTGTGCACCAAATTTATCAGCTCTGCTTGATTGCATCTAATCTCTTGGGGCAGCCAAAATGGCAGTAAATGCCTCTGTACGGACAGTTGAATTAAGACTTCTCTCTTTGGACTGTATCTTGGGAAAATATATTTAGGGGATTTTGTTTGTTTGTTTGTTTGTTTGTTTGTTTGTGGTTTTTTGGATACTGCCTAAGTTCAAGAAATATAAAATCTACATACTTTATTGCAGAATTTGATCACTTTTTAACCTGTGAATTGCTGAGAGGGTCAGAGTTGTCCCTTTGTCACTAGGGTTCAACTGGTTCAAAAAGGATTACGGTTCATTATTTAGCCCATACTTGACATGAGTGGCCTCTAGAAGACAGAAAGAGAATTAACCCAAACATGCTGGTGACTCCACCTAAAGTCCAGCAAGGGAAACAATTGCTACCAGAGAGCAATTTAGCCTCTCCTGAAACAGGGTACAATCACCCTCTGGAGTTGGATTTTCTAGATGTATTCCTTCCACACTGAGTCACTTTGTTTCAGTATATTTTACTGTGTGCAATTAATATGCAAGCATGGTATGTATAACTTAAAAGTAAAAAAAAATTATTATCTGATGCACAAAAGCTAACTAGGTTTTCTAGGAAATCATGTTGATAATTTAGGTAAAGGATCTTTGATGGCTGGGCAAGCATCACCCCTGAGGTGAAGGGTTGGTCTCTGCTGCTTCCTGGAATGGATCATATAAGCTTATTTATTTTTTCTGGGTTTTTTTTGTTTGTTTTTGTTTTGGTTTTATTTATTTGTTTTATTTATTTGTATTTCTGGTTTTAATTTGCACATATTTTGCAAGCAATTGTCTTATAATAACTGCTTAATATAAAATAGGTAAAAACAGCTGAGATTAATTCCACTGCTTCTACAGGGTGTCCTTTGGAAATTAAATTAGAAGCTGTGTGCTGAAGATGTAAGACTCTTAAAGAGAAATCCCTCTGTTGAAGTCCTCTGACTGAAACATTAACATCAGTTGTCCCAGACTAGATAGAGTGGGTGTAAAAAGGGCTTAATGGATCATTGTTCTCACAAGGTATAGGTCTGAAGAACATAAATTTTCGTTTTAGTAGGTTCAAACCTTCCTTTCTACCTCTCTAGCTGTGATCCCAAACATCAGGTCCAAAATAATCAGGATAGAAATGGTTGAGAGCTCATCTTTCTGGTTGTAGCACCTCACTGTAAAAGGCGACATTTTGGAGGCATTTCAGGACTATGAAGCAAGAAGCTGTTTCACAAAGGCTAGGACACAGAGAAGGAATTGTGGGTTTAGGTCCCTTCTTCACTGGCTGTTTCTGTTTTACCCCAAAATTGTTTAAAGTGAAACAGAGAGACAGCTCTGGGAGACACTGATAACCCCTACACATCTGGTATAAGGGTAAGACTGTAAGTAATTAGCTGCTCCAGAAACTCACACATCTGTTTGGGAAGCCTCATACTAATTTTCAGGCTGAATGCGTTTCTACAGATACTTGTCTGTCTGATGAAAAAGATTGTCTCATTTCCTGATTTTACACCGTGATATGGAAAGAAAACGTCTGCCTAAACTTCATTCATCTAAGCTACACAAGCTGAGCTGTCATAGAGCACTCTTACATGAGGAACTGACCTTCCCCAGGTGAATCAGGTAGCCCTTCTTTGTACTTGCCCTGCTATGAATTCATTTTTTGTGAGCTAAGGTGAACAAAATTATACAGCGTGGGTTTTTTGGGATTTTTTTTCATCTTTTTTGACTCTTAACGTAACTCTAGCTCTTTTTATCTTCAGTATATAAATCCAGGAACCTTGAGTGTGTATTTAAGTAGTACTTACTGCAGGCCCCTCGTGCAAATCTATCAATTCATATGGTCATAAAATAAAAAGCATGTGATACAATTTGTACAATATCAGTCATGTCATTGCACCTCCCCAATTCTCTTGCTCTTTTCTATTCTGACTTTCTGAATTCTTAGATAGAAAATATTTTTTCTTTTTTATTCACAGAATTTTTGGGGTTGGAAGGGACTCTTGAAGATACCTTGTTTAACACCTCACTGAAGCAGGTTTACCTAGAACAGGTTGCACAGGTACAGGTGGGTTTTGAATATCTCCAGAGAAGGAGGATACACCACCTCTCTGGGTATCCTGTTCTAGTGCTCTGTCTTCCTCAAAGTAAAGAAGTTTTTCCTTATATTCAGATGAAGCTTCCTGTGTTTCAGTAGTGCTCATCACCTCTTTTTCTGTCATATTTTATATCTCTTTTTTTTGTAGGCTTTTCATTCCATAGAGTTTTTTCTATTTTTGTGAAGAAGCTTAAATTATTTCCATTTGAAGTACAAATTCTTGTTGCTATTATTTCTGTATTAAATAGGTCTTTTTGTTAGAATTATATTTGCCCTTTGAGTCAATCTTGTGATGGACTGAAAAACTGTGTTCTTTAATACAACACTTTTCTGCTAATAGAGCAAAGATAAGTTCAAGTGTTCAACCATCACAATCTTTATTGTTTCTGTTACTGTTTTATTTAGAAAAGAAAGATTTGTTTGCCTTTTTTTAGTAGAAGTTAGGAAGTTTTTTTATAGGGGGTGACTGTTTTCACTACGGACAATTTAATATAAACAATTCTGAAATTATGCCAGTTAGTTCTAGAGCATTTTTATGTCAATTACACAGTAGCTGGTCATCAGAAAAGGTTATCATTGTTGATATAATGTCTACTAAATTGCACAGACTTTAAAATACCTAGCTATAGAGATAGCAAAAAATCCCACTATAGCAAAAACCCCCAAAACCAGTCTATGTAGTGTCTTTGTGGTAAAGACATTCTTACTAGAATTTTAAAAAAGAAAGAAAAAAACCAACAAATAGCAAAACACAAAAAAATGTTAGGTTGTTAAAGTAACCATTCAAAAGTTGAGACAGCAAACATTTTTACTTACCAGCCACTCGTTTTTTTCTCTTTGTGTACTTAACAGATTGTATTTAAATTATTAAATACTATTTCCACAGTTTCACAGAGCAAGTGGGAAGAAGAAAGACATTGAAAAGTGCTAGAGGAAGACAACAGTGATTAATCTTTGTAAAATGTTGGAAAGATGTAGTAGCTGAGAAAAGCAAGGAATTTTTCTAATGTAACTTGGACAGGTAAAATTTAGACTAGGAGGACTCCTTGATAGTCAAGAGAAAACAAACACCTCCAGAAGATGATTCATCTCATCTCAAACAGATTTGATGAATATTTTTTTGGAGGTGACCCTCTGTAGTGGGCTCCTTTTGAGCTATATGTCCTAGTAAGGCCTTGCACTGTGCTGTGAGTCCCTTGTTCCCACTCTGTTGGATGCAATTCTTTTGAGTTTCCTTGTATGGTTCTGTTTTAGAAGCTTCTAAGGTGTCCAGTACCCTATTGGCCCCCTGTACCTTTGTTCCTCCCCGCACCTCTCCTATTGGTTTGTTCATATTATGCCTTGGACCCCGGTCACCCTGCCTATAAAGTCCCGAACACCATGCCGAAGGCCCTCTCGCTCCTTTACCTCCTCGGCCCCCTCCAGCCGCGATCCGGCCTCTGACCGCCTCTCCGGGACAGGCACAGAGTGTCCGGTGCCCGAGTTCTGCCCATGCTAGCCGGGGCAGGGAACAGGCACCGCGACAACCCTCTCTCTCTCTGTGTCTATGGATTTGAAATAAAGCTCCAGTGATTTGCTTTAACTCCACTATCTCGTTTAGTTTAGATGGATCTCATCCTAAGAGAACATACAATATGAATGGAATAATATTTCAGATTAAACTAATGTGATGAGACTGATTTTTTCAGACTATTGTAAATCTCTTAACACTTAAGGCTATGTAGATGAGGTCAGAACTGTTCAACTGACCAAAGGGCTAGCCTGTACCATATGACACCATGCTCAGTGGTAAAAGATGGGGGAAGAAGGTAGAAGAGGAAACATTAGGAGTGACGGTGCCTGTCTTCCCAGCTAACTGTTACGCGTGATGGGGCCCTGCTTTCCTGGACCTGGCTGAACACCTGCCTGGCCATGGAACGTGGTGAATGAATTCTTTGTTTTGCTTTGCTTGTGTGCACAGTTTTTTCTTTACCTATTGAAGTGCCTTTAGTTCAACCCACAAGTTTTCTTACTTTTACCCAATCAATTCTCCCTCCCATCCCATCAGGGGGGCATGAACTATTGTCTCTGTGCAGCTTAGCTACCTAGTTGGTTTAAGTCACTTTGGTTGAATCAGATAAATCAAAGACTAGTAGTCTGGATGTATTCTGTTCCATAGAGCAGTACTTTCTTCAAAAAGTGACAAATATTTGTGATCTGTTTTTTTTGAATATTTGAAGAGACTCAATCTACTTTGAAGACTAGAGAATAATAAAAGGATAGAAGTGGGAGTTCTGTGTCTAGAAGAGGATGGAGGAGAGAAATATTTTACTAGAAGATCAAAACAAGACTTTAAACTAGATTTGAGTGATTAATGGAAATTAAAACATTAAACCAAATATTATCATAAACAAATATGAATTATTGTTCAGCATTGAGAAGGTGGCTGTGGGCATTTTTTTGACAACTATTTATGGTAATAAACTGACTGGGAAGAAAAAAACATTTCACCTATGGTGGCTTCTGTGCCTGGGAAAAGTGAAACCAACAGCAGCTTATAGTGCAATTATAAGATCTTCTTAGAGTTCCTTCAGTGACCACTGCAAGATTAACTGCAGGGTTTGTGCTTAGTTTAGGAAAGAGTTAGGGTGGTGGGTGGGAGGGGAATAATAACTTCTTCAGTAATCATTTAGTCTATGTGTAAGTGTATTCAAAACATTGTGGATTGAAAAGCCCTTTGCAGCTGAGATAGCCTGAAAAAATCCTTTTACCATCGAGCATAAGTATCCTAGGTTTAGAAAAGAGGACATTGAAGGTTTGCTTTCTAAGGCAAGGGGTGGTTCCTAACACTTATTCAGAAATTAATGGTCTTGATAAAGGAGCCATTTCTTATATTAATCAGCATATTGCTCATTCTGTGCAAGTCTGACTCTATTCCTCCAAGACAGAAGAACTAAATGCAAAGTAATTTTTTAGCTCCTCACCACTTTTGTCACCCTCTTATGAATTCCTGCTAGAACCCCTTGAAACAGCCTCTTGACAGCTCTTCTAAGTGAATCTTGATCTTGGGATCACTAAGTAACATTTAACGAGATTAGAGCATCTCTTCATAAAAAGATACACTTTCATAATACATGTGTGGATTTGTTTTCCTTTTTTTAATATGTTGCTTTCTCTTCCTTCTTCTCCAGAAATACTTACTGTGGGTGTTTTGTTTGTTTGCTATTGTTGGGTTTGGTTTTTTGGGGTTTGTTTTTTTCTTCACAAAGATTTATGACTGACGTGAAACTCTGAAACCAAGCCTCTAATTCAGGAGAATGTAGGAGATTACCAGTTCTTTCCGAATATTTCATTAAGTCAGTGAAACAACGATTGAATTTTAAGACTGGATTGTTGTTATAAACAGTACCAATTCATCCCTTGCCTGTCCAAATCTAACTTTTTAAAAACTGCAGTGTCATTAAAGGCCATGCTCTGTGAAATGGAGCTTTCTACTCAATTTGGGTAACACAAGATGACAGAGGGAAAAAAAACAATGAAAAATTGTATGTCTTAAATTTTGTCCTCTATATTTGGCTAGGTCATCATGCCAAATGGAAGCTGTGATCACCCAGACTATACTGATATTAAAATGTAGAAAGAGATACCATAACTTTGATCCCATTTTTATGTTCATTTTGCTGCAACTCTGTGCTTCCCTCAGATTACGAGTACCAAATACTTTGTTTGGTGGTCTGGAAGGTGGTCCTCTCATTTCATGTGACACTATTCTGGGATCCTCCGAATGACAGTTCAGAGTTAAATACTTCACATTGTGAGAAACTTAGTTCCTCATCATTGTATGTAAAGAACACAATAACTTCATTGCTAGAGGCTTTTTTTCTTTTCTCAGTAACTAACTCACAAGGCTAGGAAGATCCACCAAGGTTGATAATAAACCTTACTGATGAGATTGTCCTTCAAAACTCCTCCATTTTGTCAGGTGATTTTGTCCCTTTTATTTCCAGAATGTGATTCTGGTTCATAAACTAAACTTTGAATCTGAATAAAGTTATATCCTCCCACCTAACTTGCTGCCCAGATGTAACTGAAAAGAAAGCAAGTACCCCAGTGTTGTGGTTTAGCCAATACATGCAAGAATCGCAGCTGTGGAAACATGTATGCAGAAACTGGAAGATAAGATGGAGAGGAATCACCAGGAACTCAAGAAGATTAAAGAGGGCCTTCTCCAAATCTCGGCGGTACAGATCAGAGATTCTGTTACCAGACACAAAGGTCCCCCAGGTGGAGAGAGAAAGTACATCCCATGAAGTGAGCTGTGGTTCTTCCTGTGCGATAGTGGGAAAAACATGAGGAGGTGGCATAGACAACCCACTCCTGCTCTGGCAACACGAGTGCGTGAATTGAAGGAGCGCAAGACTCAGAGAGGAAGTTCCACCAAAAAAGAAGTGGCTCCAGTTGCCCTTCTTCTAATTCTTATCTCACAGAAGGTAAAAGATGTGAACAAAACCACTACACTTAATTGGTGTTTCTGCCTGGTTTCAAACAAAACCCGCTACACCCAGTCCTTTCTAGTGCAGTCTACTGCTGCCACATACTCACACTCCAAGGGGAAATACTGCAACCTTGTACTTGCATCCCTACCTTGGGACTACCACTTCAGAGCTGTTATCCCAGCACCACTGGTTCCAGAACATATTGGAAAAGATAGCTGACAAGAAGTGCTGAGCACTTAAAAAAACCCCAACTCACAAAACATAACAAAAGCTATGTTTTTTTGTAGAGAATTTAGAGATAGTACTTCTATACTCATACGTTATCAGATCACGAAACGGGACTGATCCTATTTAAGCAATCTTTCAATGTTGATAGTGAGAGTCTGTTATATTATAGCTTGCATTTTAGTCTTTCCTTATGCCATTTTGAAGTAGATAGGCAACTCTGAAAAAACTGGCCAAATGATTTACCACCGGGAATTAAGAAGCCTGTTCTTTTCCTATTGTTGAAAAATAAGATGGGTCTTCACAAAAAAAAGGAAAAATATAAAAGTTTACTATTTTCTTCTTGTAAACCAAATTATTAGATAGCCGCAGGAACAAACAATCATGTTTATTTTATTTGTATGTTGTTAGGTCTCTATATTGAAAGTCACATTTGTGTCCATTCCTGAAGTTTACAACATTCCTTATTTTTGCAATAGGAAGGAGTCTCTTGTCCTGTCTGGAAGCTATTAGCTTAAAAATTCATGCCTTGGACTCCTGCAGGGATGGAGCTGATTAATGTTTTTGCCATCACTTGTTCAAATTAACATGTGATATATATGTGTCCATGTATTTTAAAAGTTTCACTACATGACATTAGGTAATATTTCCTCTTTCTTTAACCAACATCTCTTTGTTTCAGAAGAAATGACACTCGTAAAACAAAGAAATTAAGGTCAACAGCTGAACCGTCATCTTGCTGAAGAGAAAATTGCTGGATAGGCCAAAAGCAGTTTCCTTCTACATTCAGCCTGAACAAAGAGATTGAGAACTTCAATCCTTGGAAAGCAGAAAAGGAAAGCCTGTTCTATAAAAAGCAGAGTACAGATTTCAAAGATAAATTATAAATTACACCTTGCATATTTATTTATGCATTCCTACTCATATTTCAGGCATAAATCTGTTTAAGACTGCAGAGAAGGAAAAACAATCTCCTTAAGCAAAGGATTGTTAGAAAGGAAATACAGCAGAAGAGAAATATTGATACTTAGAGGTTTATGTGTGATTACAGAAGGTAGTATATGTGTAACTAAAAAACTTGAGATCAGATGATATGGGAGACAAAGAAAGATATTGTAATCTCCCCATAAAAGTTAAACCTACAAAATAATAGAAAGCAATTATGTCTATTAATATGCATGCAAGTAAGTATTTGCTGGAACAGAGCAGTCATGAATATTCAGATGATAATCAGATGCTTTAAAATTCTAAATATTTAACTTATTAACTTGTTCTAGATTCATGTTTTCATTTTCCATAAGCTGTTTGCTGTTCATTACTTGGTTTATATTATAAAGCAAAAAATTTCAATGATCTATCATGAAGTTCAAATAATACTGTATAAAGTCCAAGTAATCAATTTATAAACAGTTTATGAGAAAACCACAGAACAACTGCTCTTTTTATAAAGTTTGAATGCCAATGAACAAAAGGATGAACAAGCTTTAGGACTAGCTTGTGCATAACAGCCTTCAATACTTTAAAGGTGTTAGATTCACTAGTACTACTTGACTGGATTTAATTCCAAGGAATCTGGCTTTCTTTGTGCAGGAAAAGAACCTATTTCATGTATTTTCAGATCACAACACTAATTAATGCTTGCCTTTTGTATTTGCAGAATTGTTTCATCTTCTTTGTCCCTGGAGAGGCCTGAATGGAAGAACAAGGCTTCTTCCCCAGTAGGAGCACCCCGCAGTGTCCAGTAAGATTCTGGTTTGGTCTGAACGGGGAACACAGTGAAATGTATGATCTTAGTAAATGTTTCATGATGATATGTACTGCACAGAATAGTGCCATTGGAGATAAATCTGTATCTGTACACAGGCCAAGCAAAAAACAACTCACAGTATAAGTAATATAAAAGATATTTAAATGCTTCTGGAGAAAGGTCATAGACTTTAGGTTAACTAGTTCAAAAAAGAAATAACATTATTAAAAAATGCAAGTGTGCAATGGGAAAAGACACATGTGTGATGTGCCCTTCCTCATCTGTCTGTGCAGTGATAGCCTCGCTTGAAGAGCAGTAATATCTCTCTGCAGAGAGAGAAGTCACTATACATCAGCCTACTTATGATACCTGAGCAATAAACAACATTTCTGTCACTGCAGCCGGGGAGATACAGTGGCTGAGTACAGATTGCTATACAGTACCTGAGCATGCTTTCATTGTGCAAAATTTTGGCATGGACCTTTTTTTCAAATGTCCAGTTAATCCTTGTGTAGACACTGGGTGCTCCTCCAAATAAGTTTTCGAGGAGTACCTGATATTTCACTGTGGAGTCTTTCTGCACAACTCTCTTATACACTGACTCTAAGACAATTTTATATCAGTGAGTACTAAGGGGTTAAAGTAGAGATGATGATGTGTCTGCAAATAATTCAAAGGAAGCAGAACCATTTCTGGGAAGTTTTTCCAACTTCTGAAGATTTTACAATCTTTGATGCAGACTAGTTTAACTCTGCATTTTAAAATCACATAACATGGTTAGCTTTCAAAAATAGAGAAAGGTGTAAACAGAAGTGTCAACCAGCCCTTCTGGCTGTTGAAAAGACACCTTGAATTAAAGTGAGAGACTCTGAAAAAAAGAGACTGCCTGAGGAGAGAAATGTCAAAAATGCATGTCACACGAGAGTGCATCTTGCTGGTACTTGCAAGACCAATTCTTATCTCACGAGGGAAGAAGCTTAAGAACAGAGTGACTCCAATGGAGGTCAGCACATGATGTACACTTTTCCTGGGAAGTGAATAACAATATCAGTGAACTCACAGCCCTGCTCCTGATGTGTTATGGCCTTCAAGATGAGAGAAAAGAAAATATGAACAGCTTTTAACATTACAAGCATTTGAGAGTGTTTCTAGCTTCAAGGTTCTGAAATGAGTGTGGCAAGAACATATCAATTGAGACATAGCAGTTCTCATTGCTGTCAGGTACCAGTAAGCTAATACATCAAATAAGTAAGTGAATTACCAAGCCCGATGCACTCTTCAAAACTACATTTATTGTAAAAGACAACTTCTTTCTTTACCAATAAATAAAATCACTGAATATGAGTTTACTGCTATTATGGAGGGTAAGAACAGCTCAGGCAGAAGCAAAAATTATTTTAAGTGAATACATGCATAGCCTCTCTTGCACTTCAACAGTAGTGCAAGTTATTGAGCTAGGTCCTCTGCTAGTACAATTGACTTAGATACTCTGAGTTTGTTTGAACTACATTTATTTGCACAAGTCACGTCTGGCTCACTGTGTAAGTAGATGTGGTCTGGGCTCAAAAGCAGATAGTAAGATTGTTGTCTGCTGATTTAACCATTGATTTCTCATGGATCAGATGATGGGTTTGTGGATCATTTTGGAAAACGAATTCAAAACTTATTTTTATTAGCTTTTGCACAAACGCCATAAAATCTTACTGCTATAATGTTCATAAAGAGGACCTGAGCCAAACCTTATCAAGTTTCCCATTGATTTCAAGTGGATTTTAAAACCAAGAGGGAAATAACATAATCCTGCATGAAGTGAAGGAAATTCAGGTTTAGATTTTATACACCTAAAATATGGATATAGTAACTTACTAATTTATTTTGTAAGAATTGCTAAGAATTTAAAGTATCTTTAACTGATTGCTTTTTTTGCCTTTCCTCTAAGGGAAACAGCATTGCAAAATAAGCTTTTTATGGCCTGTATGAGAATAACAACACAGAACAATTATTGGAAATACAATGTATTGTAATGGATTTTTTATATGTGTATTTTATATGTGTATCTGTTGTTGAATAGCTGTTAGAAGCACTAAGAGACACATTAAAAAAAAAAAGAAAGAAGAAATTACATGATTGTTTTTCATCCAGTGCATTCTGTAACACATAGTAATCAAAAGAATTTTCTTTGTTCATTCTTTTTTTTTGTTCAAGCTATTATTCCACTTCCAGCTGTGTAGCACTGTTATAGCTCCAGCAAGAATTCTAGTTCAGGTCCTAGGGGCTATCAACTCCAGTCTTAGAACCTATTACATAATATATGGTTTATAATTGCTTACATTAAATACAGATAACACTGGTGGCACATCCTGAGTAAATAATTATGTGTATTTTAAGTTGTTATTTAACACATGCTTCATAAACATGCCCATCATTAAAGACCAGACTGATTGTAGCTTTTCCACCTATATTAGTAAATGTTAGTGACAGTTTTTTGAAATTTTGCTTTTGATTTTTTTTACTCATAGGTAAAACAGCGAATTCTTGCACAATAAGGAATGTTAAAACTTAGATGTTATAATTGGCTTAAAAAAAGTCTGACTAGAAGCAAATAAATTTATTAATTTAACAGAAAACAGGAATGAAGGAAAGCTGACTGGAGCTGCCCTACCGAGCAGGAATACAAGGGTATGAAGAATGAGCATGGTGTGCAAACATGCAAGGTTAGTGCTGAAAGTTTAAATATTAGATTTCTTTCCTAAAAATAAAGAGAAGCAAAAATTAATGTAGACATTATGTGCAGATCATATGTTTCCTCTATGTCATTTCCCTCTCCACTAAATAAACAAAGGGAAGAGAAGAGAGGAGAGG
>VXBT01006736.1:118608-163244 GCA_013400235.1 Oriolus oriolus
GAGAAGAGAAGAGAAGAGAAGAGAAGAGAAGAGAAGAGAAGAGAAGAGAAGAGAAGAGAAGAGAAGAGAAGAACTTTGTGTGTTTCAAACGTTGCATTTTCAATGCACGTAACATAATTAGCCCATACAATTCTTAACATAGAAGTAAATAATTGTTGTAGCTACATTATTCAAATTTAAAATAACCAGTAGGGAGAAATACTGAGTTCTATCGAAAATTTATCGAAAACTGCTCCACTCTGGAGCAGTTCATGAAGAACAGCAGCCCTTCGGAAGGACTCACAGTGGGGAAGTTTTTGGCTGATTGTCTGTAATGGTAGGGTTCCCACAGTGGTGCAGAGAAAGAATGTGAGGAGTCCTCCCCCTGAGCAGGAAGGAGAAGAAATATGTAATGGACAAACTGATTAAAAACCCCATTTCCCATCCCCTTTCACTGCTGGACAGGGGACGAGGTAGAGAAAATTGTGAGCAAATTTAAACCCGGGAAGAAAGGAGGAGTAGGGGGAAACTTTTAAGATTTAATTTTTATTTTCTCATTATCTAATCTGATTTTGATTTGTGATAAATTAAACTAATTTCCCCAAATGGAATCTGTTTTGCCTATGACAGTAACTGTTGAGTGATCTCTTCTGGTTCTATCTTGACCCCCAAGCCTCTCATTACCTTCTCTCCACAGTCCAGCTGAGGAGCAGAGTGAGAGAGTGGTTTTGGTGGGCACCCATTGTCCAGTCAGGGTCATCTCAACACCATGGTATTTCAAGAATAGCCTCCTTTAAGGTATATATTTTTGGTTCTTTTCTCAAATATATTTTTTTAACTTGGAAAATGGATTTGGGTGGAGGCTTTAACCTGTATTGTATAAGAAGAAGAAAATGTTTATAGATATTTACTCTAATATAAATTAATTTAAGAACTGTATTTGCCCTGACATTCAAGATAGATTTTAGAGAAAGTACTTTTTAAAAAATTATACTCTTTATTTCTCTTTTTATTTTGCTTCAGCTGAGATGTCCATTTCCCACACGTATTTACAGCCTGACACACTGTTTTCTCAGCATAAGCAAAGAAATTGCAAAAGTTTCAGTCTTTAAAAATTTAATTGGATCTGTTTTTGAATCTCAGTTTGACTGTATAGTGCCCAGAGGGAGACACAGAAGTGTCTTTAAAGGACCTAAAATAGTGTTTCTATTCATAAAAATGTCACAGCTTTGCAGTCCAGTATCTCATAGCTCTGCAGGCTAAAAGTGAGTGCAAGTCTCAAGAGGACAATCTCTTCCCGGTGGAACAAAATGTTTCACTATGGTCTTACAGGACCAAAAGACATAAAACTTCTACCTTAAGAAAATAAACCAGCAAAAAATGGAGGCATAGCTATAACAAAAAAATAGATATAAATTTTGCTTATCCTAAGCTTGAAGCATGTTCATATATGGCGGGAAGACAAGAGTTCAGTGACTGTATTTTGGCAGAAAATTAAAGTTCCTTTGACAATGTGGTCACTGTTTTATAAATAAGCTATTTGAAGTTAACCCAACTGTATGAAAAATCCTATCAAGGTAAGCTAATGGACAATTACACCTGCCAAAAGTGTACACGAGGTGTAATGTTGTACCAAAACACTTATAAAAGAATCAGGAATGCCATCTTTGTAGGTGGTATCTACCAGTCCAGTTTCTGGGGTATCACTACATAGACAATAGGAGATGTATTATTGTCTGTGGAAAACAAAACATAAAAAAGCACAAAATCCTCACAATAGATATTTGTCTCATTCCTCTTCCTCCTTCACTCCTCAGAGAGAAATACCATAGCAATGACACCTTCTCTTTCAGCAAATTTCATCATAACATTAATCTTTGGGGCACCTGTTGGGCTACACTGTGTGCTGGAAGAGAGTTTAGGCCTTGTCGGCCGAGGAGAGAGCCTCGTTCTCAGACCTGGAGGTGATCCTGGGATTACAGCCAGGTCACCGGGGAAGGGCTGTGAGAGGATTGTGGGTTTCTGGACAGTGTCAGCCCTGTGAGATGTGATAATTGCAGTTTTTGACCTTGTAAGGTGTTGTTTATCTTTCACCGTAATAGGCAATGTCTGGGAAATATTCCAGGTGATTGGGGGACACCGAGGTGAACATCTTTCCTGTTTATATGAGGTGATTTCCTGTCTTTTTATTGGTATTTAAGGGAATTTCAGATACGCAATAAAGTCTTGCACCTTTTCCACCATGTTGCGGAGTCCTTGCCCATGCGTGAATACTGCAGCACCCTGACTCTTGTTCTTGTTTGGCACGAATGTCTTCATCTTGAGACAGAAACTATGTTGTATATGATAGGGTTTTTAATTCTGGCTCAATTTCCTGTTCTTTATATTTTGATGTATAAAATAGTATTGCTTTCTTTCACATTGCATTCAAGCACGTTCGCACAGGTGTTTTAAATCCTCTTTCACCGTAAGGCCTCATTAGAGCTCTTTGTACTTCTCCTTGCTACTAGCTGGGTCTCAGACACTGAATGAAGGCAGACCTGGCAGCTTTCAGACGTCTTACTGGTAAATGAACAAAATCAAGTACCAATGCTAAAATGAACCTGAAAAGATAGAATGAACAAACAAACAAACAAACAAACAAACAAAACAAAACAACCAGCCAATCAAAAAGCACCACAAAGCAGACAAACAACCAAAACACTGAACATATAAACATGAGACTCAAGGAAATTCGAGGGAGAAGCTTAGCAACTGAACAAATTTCAATTTTTTAGATAAATCAGGGATAATCTGAAATATGTGAAAAAGCACTTCTCCAAGGAAGGAGTGGGTGGCAGTAGGAAGGAAGACAGTTGGAAGGTAACTTAATTTCTGACAAACATCCATTCACTGGAAAACAGGTTCATGTTTTCAATAGTTCTGCTAATTCTGGAAGAAGAATTGAACTATAAATCTATAATACATGAGGAATGAAAAAAAAGAGAGGATTTAAATCTAAGAAATGAAAAGAAATAAATTATAAAGTGTTAAGGCTTAAAAAAAAATAGTAAAAATTGAAAAGGTCTTAAATAAATTTGAGATAATTAATAGCCAGTTAGAAAACTGGTCCTTGAGAAAATCTTTGTGACTGAGGATTAGTTTGAGTACCCTGAACATGTGCATTACCCATTCTAGGGCTTTAGTGAATCAAAAGTATCAAGAGAGCAAGACATATCAGGTTTGCAGAACAGCACATATGGTGGTACATTTCAGTTGCATCTGTGAATTAAAAAGACCAGATCATATTCTAAGCACTGGCACATGGCTGTTTATTTTACCAAGTTATTGCCGTGGACACTGCTACTGCTATGGTGCATGAAAACCTAGCAATGTCCCACACACGGTTTCACTTGTGGTTGACAGTTTAGATGCTGCCGTGCCTTGTAGAGATTCAGACATGAGCCACACCATCTTACTGACCTGAAGGGCTTTCAAATGCTCCCTGGCCTGTTCTATCTGTTAGTGTAGGTGAGGTATTTTTGATACATAACACATAGCACAATAGAAGACAATGACCTATTTCTAGGCTACAAATAGGGCAAGAACAATCAAATGAAAGCAAGTACTGTGAAAAACAAGGAAACTCCACAGAAATTCCCATCAGAATAATGATCATTGCATCAGAAGAAAAATGCTTTACTATTCTGAATAAAATCAGGAACCTTGTTTAATTAATTTTTTTCTACCATTGTACATAGGTGCACAAACTGGCCTTTGTCACAAATTTTTGCAGTAGCATTGAAATTAAAAAAGTAAATTATGGAGAGTAAATAGGTAAAATACATTGCTTAAGTTTACTCCAACTATAGGCCTATATAAACCATATTTAGAATAAAATGCATAATAAAAAAAAATTTAAAGCTGAGTTCATGACCAAGGAAGCTGTTTTGCCTTCAACACAAAGACTAGAAAAACATCAGGTGGTTGGGAATATTTTATCTAACGTCTAGGAAAGTAAATTATCAGTATTGCTAAATGCTATGGGAAAATAACTCAAGCAAAATAAAAACCTAAGTGTTGATAGAAATATTTATAATAAGTTACACAGGGAAATGAGTGTCTAATCAAAGAGCCTAAAACTTTCAGATGCTGGTGTAACTGAAAATTTGCAGAAACCGAAGCAGTATCACACTCAATAAGTGCTGTTGCATATTCTGATGACAGTTCTGAAACTCCAGAGGCCTCCAGTTAACTTTTTTCTATCTCCCATTTAGTATTTTCCTGATTGATGGTTGTTTATGTTCATGAGCTGTGGTAATGCAGTAGGTCAGGAATCATAAAGAGCTCAGCTCTTCCAAGTCCAGAAGGCAGAACAAAGGGGATCTTTTCACTGCAGTCACACAATCTAATATTTTACAGAGAATTTTATTTTGATTTGAGAACTACACTACTTATTCTCAGAGGTCAACTATGTTGATTCTTTTCTCTTTCTAGTCAAATGTGTCCAATAATCCTCTTTGGTTATCTGAGCTGTTTTTTCTGAAACTGCCTTCTGTCACAGAGAGATAAGTTGTGTTGGATGCCCTAGGCTACAGAAGGCCAAAATATGTTTTGTTCAGTCTGTAGGACACTAGCAGAGGAGCAATGCCTGTAATTGTGACTCCTTTCCATCTGTCCTGTCTTCTTGATATGTTTGTGGTCTTGTTGAAGTCTCAAAAGTGCTTGGTGTCTTCAGACATTTAAAGAAAGTCCTGTTTGGGACCCAGATGTTACATTGTTATTTCACTGGAGAGAACTGAGCTTGCTGATCCTGTTAGCATGATCGAGTGACATATTTTCCTGTTGAGATGGAAGTAAAAAGAACAATCAAATGGAGAAAATAAAAAAAAAGAAAGAACGGAAAACCCCCAATGGCCTTTAAATGATACATTAGGACTAAGCTAATTTTCATAGCGAGTTTTTACATCTCCTTTTTGGAATAAAAAGTTATTTTAATAAGAGAACATCTCTAAATTTGCTGGTTTTTTTTTTCTCTTTCTCATACATCAATTTCTAAACCTATAAAGTCTCTATATTCTTAAACAAACCTGCTGCTTCTCATAAATATTGATTCAAATACTAAACAGCTTGTTCAGCTAAGTTTGAAAACTATGTTTTTGTTTCTATTATACTACTGGAATTGAATGCTTTTCTCCAATTAGACATGAATTTTATGAAGAATGTCAGCATAGATATTTTTCAGTATATTCCTGTGCTTACAGACAAGACATTCATTTATCTATGTAATTTAAGTACACATGCATATACACATACACACAGAGTTTTTTCACTGAGTTAATTAAGCATTATAAAAATGCATCAATAAATAGGTGTATCATACAATTCATTTTCAGGGCGACCTAGATGAAATAGAACATACTTTTTCTGCCTTTCACTCCATTATACACACTTATTAAGAAGCTTATAAAGGAGATATACTTCTGGTCTTCTCCAAATCCTTACTATAATATCTTAATTTAATGACACATTATAATTTCCACAGAGAGGCAGTAATTTTCAGGTTTTTTCACTGGTGTGATAGGGGACTTGAATAATATAAAATTCCTGGATTTGATGTGTTTGTGGGGAATGACTTTGTTTTATCAACATTTTTGCACACAGCTATGCAAGATGTTCAGTGTTTCAGTGAGATTATTGTCTGTAGTGCTAAGCACAATTACAAGGGTTTAGGGCATTAGATATATCTTTCTTTTTATCTTCTGTGTTAAGAAAATAATTCAATGCTTTCTTCAGTAGTGAAGACTAATTTAAGAAATGCATTTCTATTTCAAGTGTTTTCTTTATTCATCCTCCATATGAGCTAGGTGCCTTCACTCTCCTTATAATCAAAAGAATGAAACAATTACTTTCAGAGCACAAGTAATTTCTAACTAACATTTGCAAGAGCTCAGACAAACCTCTTATTTTTCTTCTCTGACTGAAAATGCTAGATTTCTGTCTCAGACATGGACACATCTGTGCTGTGGCTATTTAAAGTTTGGCAAAATTAATCCCACTTGAATTTTTTACAAAAGCTCTTTGGCATCAATCTTAGGGTGTTCTATTGAACTATTAACTGCAGTTTTTAATTTCTTTGTTTTGCTGATATTAAAATGATGCATCGGCTTTGTCACATGGGTGACCCATAAGTAAGCCAGGGATGAAAATGATTGATTTCTGTCATCCTTGTCTAATAATAAGATGCAAATGCTCTGCTTCATGTGTCTGAGATTAATAAAGTTAAGAAGAGGTCAATTAGATAAAGTATTGTGATGCATAATATGCTGGTACAGATTTTGGAGCTTTTTCTTGTTGACATATAAAATATCAAGGGAAATGTGGTTATGTAAGTGGCAGTACACTGAATAATTCTTGACAGGTAAGTCCTTCATATCACAATATATCTTGTTATGTTTTCGGTTTGGTTTTGGTTTTTTGGATTGTTTTAACACTTCTGGTAGCTATTTTCCACAGTAGTATATAAGGATTGTATTACACGTGTCATAGTAAATTGGTTATCAGTTTTCATTTCCTAATAAGCTTGAAAAAGATATCCTTTGAAATGTCAGTCACTGAGGCACAGGTATTCATAAACTGTACTAATGCCTGGATTATTTTTTCAAATATTTTTCATCTAGAATATTTTTTAAATCTGAAAGTAATTACCTTCATTTGTCCAACACTGTCTCAGTTTTTAATTTTTGGTGTGTTTTTCTCCTCCCAGTGAGCAGTAAACAAGCTTTATTTTTCCATCTGAGTAAATACACCTTAAAAAGTGTTCAGCACTAAGATACAACAGTATTAAGAGCTCAGACTCCTTTTCCTTCTGACATATGTTACAGACTTAAAAACTATAAAAAGACTTAATGGGACAAATCGCAGCATGAAATCATTCTCCTTTTCTGTGTGCTTTAGTGCAATAGCTGACACACGAGAATAAGTATGAAACATAGCATCATAGAATGGCTTGGAAGGGACTTAAAGGTCATCTAGTTCGAATACCCCTGCCATGGGCAGGGACATCTTCCCTGACCGAGTTGCTCGGGGGCCCATCCATTCTAGCCTTGAACACTTCCACTTGCCACAGCTTCTCTGGGAAACCTGTTCCAGAATCTCACCAGCCTCATTTTAATTTTTTTTCCTTATGTATAACCTGAATCTTATTCATTTTAAAACTGTTTGCCTTTGTCCTCTCACTACAGGCCCTATTAAAAAGTCTTTCTCTGTCATTCTTGTAAAACCTCTTTCAGTGTTGAAAACCCACCATCAGGTCTCCCTGGAGCCTTCTCCATGCTGAACAGCCCCAAATCTGTCAGTCTGTTTTCCATATCAGATATGTTCCAGTCTTCTGATGATTTTTCTGTCCTTCCTCCAGACCTGCTCTAGCAGGTCCATGGCTTTCTTATAGCAGTACTCCAGATAAGGGTCTCACGACAGTAGAGTAGAGTAGAGTAGAGTAGAGAAGAGTAGAGTAGAGGGAAAGAATCACCTCCCTTGGCATGCTGGCCAGGTTTTTTTGGTTTTTTTACAGCCCAGGATGCAGCTGGTTTTCTAGTCTGTCAGTGCACACTGACAGCTGAATTCAATTTTTTCATCTGCCAGTACACCCAGTTCCTTTCTGGAGGGCTGTTATCAATCCATTCATCCTGTATTGATACTGAGGGTTCTGACCCAGCTGCAGGACCTTGCACTTGACCACTGTCCGCATTATTAGTAAGGGTATTGAAGAGTACCAGTCCCAGTATAGACCCCTGAGGGACAGTGGTCATTTGGAAGTAACACAGGTTTCTGCATTCATATCCTGAATTTCTCTCTGTTAGTTCTGAATATCTTAGAATAGGGATAATCTCATAACATTGTTCTAGAAGTATCCACATAATCACCAAGAGAGCGAGTGTGCTCAGACATCATAATGCCATGACAGAGAAGATAGCTTTGTCTCAGGAGCCTTTTGCAACAGAATTATTAGCTCAGGTAGTTTGTGTTTGGTATTTTTGGTTTCCTTCCAGCTCTACAATTAACAAATCTAGACCTAACTTGTACATTTTTGAAAAGATTCTGCCTAGTATACTGTTGAGAACATCACAAAGTCTAATAGATTTTGCATTTTTTTAATAAGAATTTTTCTCATATGAAAACTTATATGATCATCTTGTCCATTTAATGCCAGAAAATCTAATGTTTTTGTTTAGTGTATAAGCTTTGCAATGAGTTAATGCATAAAAAGCAGAAAACGTCTAGGAAAAAGATTTTCATTTTAAGAAGGAAGACTATTCTGACTTGTCTTTCTTTTTTTTCCCTTCCCTTCTTCAAGCAGAACAACAACTTAAATATAAGGTCCTCAGTAAATGTAACAGCTCTGGCAAGTTGGTGTCTCTTATAATTTTTCATGATGACAGCTTATAATGACATACACTGTTATGTTGCCAACTCTCATTAGCGTGAGGCAGCAGAACGTTAGTGCTGTCATTTTCTTAAGCCGCCCTGCTATTGCTATGGCATGGCATTACATTCTTGTTTTAAATCAAACATCTGCTCCTTGTGTCTACAACCAATCTGAAGAATGCTGCTTGCATAGTATGGCAGGCAAAAACCAATATTTTTTTATTTATCCAGATAAAGAAGTCCATGATGTGATAATGGCATTTTCTTTTCAATTTTAATGCCTGAACTAAATCTTTTTTCCAATATTTGAAACTACTCTACCTTTGACAATACTTAGTTGTTTTAGTAAATAATTAATTTATTAAGCCTTATTAAAGGAAAGTGTTAACTAGGCTACGTTCCAATAGAAATTTTCATTTTAATTTAACCATCTTGTTCTTTTATTTAAATTAATAAAATTCCTATAAAAGCAATAATTACAACATGGTTCTTATTAATGTCAAACTGACTACCTCATTGCTTTAAATTCCAGGAAATAAAATATGTGAGATATGAATATTTATCCTAATAAGCTATAATCTTAAAATTCTTAGGTAGAATAAGAATAATTTTATGAAGAAATTGCCAGTTAATTCCCTTCATTCTAGACTATTGTCATTTTCCTGGAACTACCAAGGAGATATTTCCTGATTGTGTATATGTAAGAACACTACATGCATAAGAAAAAAAAATGTCAAAACCTTTTAATACAGAAAATATTGTGATTTTTAAAATATTTTAATAGAGTATTCTCTATCTTAATAGTTATTTTTAAAAAATAATAATGTTTGGAACAGATAAAACATTAGACAAATTTTAAAATTTAAAATATTTGACTTTTTGTTTTTTAAAGCAGTGAACTCAATTTTTACGACCGTGTTCACATTTCAAATTTAGTATTTCCTTGAAAATATCGCAAGAAATATGACGTCCATGATATGTACCTTCACAGAAAAAATAATACTCTTATTTATTTAACAGCTACACAATCAATAAAGTGTGTTTCTGGATGAAAAAAGTGGAACAATGCTGAAATTTTAGGATGTCAGCAGTAAAAGATCCTTATGGTGGAATTAATTTTAGTCCTTTGGGGAGTTATTAACTGAAGCTGAATTGCTGAAATCTGAACTTATGTGCATCTGGAAAAAGAACAGTTTCAACTGATTTTTCAGTAGGATGGATTTTTGGTAGACACTCCTCTTAATATACGAGGCTGTAAACTAAAAGTCCTAAATTTTATATGTCAGACTTACGGTTCCATAATCTATATATTATTAGCAGATTATTGGGAAGGAAAGAATCTGAGAGAAAGATTTCTGGAGAATAAAAAAAAATAAGGAAAAAAAGAAGGAAAAAAAGAAGAAGAAAGAAAAAAAAAAAGACCCTGGCTACCTCTTATATCTTTGTTTTGCAAAGATATTTTTTAAACTTTTCTATAGACCTGACCCAAGACACCTGTCAGTGGAAAAAATGACAACATTCAAAAAGACATGTTTCCCATGTTGCTAGACACCACATAATATTGCAGCTCTTCTACACGATAATTTTTTCCCATTTGGGAGAAGAGAATAGTAGTGTATCTCATCAGAAGGGACCTATAAGAAACATCAAGTCCATCTCCCCGCTTCTTTCAGGGCGACCTGAAACTAAACCACATGGCTAAGAACAACATCCAGATGCTCCTTCAACTTTGAAAGGCTTGGTTCTGTGACCACTTCCCTGGACAGCTGTTTCAGTGGCTGACCACCCTCTGAGTGAAGAAAGTTTACCTAGCATCCTATCTGAACTTCTTCTGACACAGCTTCACTATTTCCTTTCACACATTTCCTCTTGTCCTATCAGGGTTCATCAGAGAGGAAAGATCAAGGAAAGATCAGAACCTCGCTCTCCACTGTCCGCTTTGAGGAAGTTGCAGTCTGTGATGAAGTCATCCCTCAGCCTTTTCTTCTTCAAGCCAAACAAAACACGTGACCTCAGCTGCTGGCCCTCAAGGCATTGGCATTTTGTGTTTGGCGATTTTATTTCCTTCTCAGTTCTCCTGTGAAAATGGACCAACTGCTTATGTCCATTTAGGAATGTAGAAACAGTAAATACTTTCATCATCAAAGTATTTTTATGGTACTAAAATGCAAATTTATTCTACAACGCTATCCTTGTTTTGTTAAATATGGGGGAAATAATAGACTTCAATTTCTTCATTTGGTGAAGCTGGTGTATCAGTTTATGCTGACTTAGTCTGAGAGCAATGTCTGTATAGCCTGCTTATAACAGCATTGAATAAATGAAGGTGAAAATTTATTTCTCAATCACAGTTTGAGGCTGAGTTACAGTTCAGTGAAATAAAGGCAAGAGCAGAAGGCTGGCAGCATTCCATCCCCAAGCCACGATGGTGCTGTAGTGTGTTTACTTCCCATTTGTGTCTTACTCACTGACAGCAACAGTGATGCCAAGCTTGAAAAAGGGCTGCAGGAAACTGGATAAAAGGGGTCTAAAAGTTTTAATGACTACCTTTTAAAATTAAACAGATATGAAAAGGTTTGAAATATTTATAAGGCAGTTTTGAAAAGATATCAAAAGAAAAACAGAAAATAAGGTGTGACTGCCAAATGATGCACAGAATAGGACATGCAAGCAAAACTCTAAAATGTGAAAGGACACATGGATTAAATGAAAATGAGAATAACTGTATTTAGAGAGCATTGAGAAGAGACCCCACATATATCTCACACAATATGACCCACTTGAATTTTGTCCTAGAAACTTCAGTTCTCCTGAAAGCTGTCATGGAGCTCTTTCTTTTCATACCACTATCTCATGCATGAACATATATGTATTAAACAATTAATAGTTTTAAAAGGGGACCCAAGACCTAGGAGGAATGAAATTCCACCTTCAATAAGGTATCCTTCTGAGCAAGAACCTCAGGATATCAGTGACTTTTCATTACTCCCTGGACCAATTTTTCTTGAAGACCAAAGCTGTAGACCTTAGGACTCGAAGTACAAACATAACACTAGAGGAAAAATGGATATAATATGTATGTATTTGCATTATATTGCTGAATGTGTTGGCTTCAGTGTAACTGCAATAATAGTAACAACTCCTTTTGATTAAACCCTAAGGCCTCAATTAGACAAATAAAAAATTATTGGTCTTACATAGAAGGCTTTTACTCTTAGCAAAAGAGTTCTGGTTAGCAAGGTTTTGAGTGTAACAAGGAAGAATAAATTCGCTAACAGACACGCAGGAACTACTAGGTCCTTATTATCACATTTATCACTAACTTGTCCTGTCTATACAATAAGGATCTTGTCTCACTCCATCCTTCACACTGATCCTCTCTATAGTATATTTAAAGGTTTTTTGAATCAGTTTACAGAAAGCAACAGCTTACCACCGTTATCAAACCAATACAGAAGTTCAAAACATCTTGCAGGCAGAGCTTTGATTTCTCGGGTACTGAGCTCTGTGTTAAGATCAATATTAAAAGGCATTGTATGAGAGATGAAATGATTCACAAGGAAGATGGAGTGATTTACGAAATATAACTTTTCCACTCCTGCTACATACTTTGCACATATACGACTGTGTCTTTCTGAGTTAAAGCAGGAAAATATTCTTTAAGAATGCAAAACTATCAATACTGAGATTTGGTTTAAATCAGATCTCTTTAAATTCACTATCTTTATTTCAATTCATAGATCATAAGGATGAGAATTAAGAATTCTCCCATCCCTTACTGATCACTCATCAATTGAGTTACTTTGATATTCATTGTTGTGCAACTTTTAGCCTGAGGAATTATTGTTTCCCTGTGCGGCAGCTGCAGAAACAGATGCCGGATTTGGTTTGCTGGCACATATCCAAAAAAGCTTAAATGTGAAACAAAAATTATTTCTGGTCTATTGCCAGGTGGTTCCACTTTTCCATCTGCTGGAGAGATTTTAATTCGCCATCACTTTTTGAAAAAATGTTTTGGGAACTTTGCAGTCATATTTCTTTATAAATGCATGCCTGACTGGTAGACAAATTTCATTTTGGCAGCATTTTGTGGTTAGATCACCTTCTCAGTATTGTTGGGATTCTCTTAAAGCAAGAAGAAAAGTTATTTTGTATGGGTGTCTAGTGAACCTGACACATATGATAAACATGGCAAGAGGTCCAAGGCCACTTTGGACAAAAAATAGCAGAAGCTTCCACCTCTGAGAAAGGGTCACCCTTGCAAGCTCAGCATTAACATGAAGTCTTTCCAAACCCTAACCACAAGAGTTATATCTAGAAAAATATTTAGATACAACGAGGAAAAAAATTATTTGATTTTTTAGTTAAGATTATGAATGCAAAAAATATTTAAAATTTTCAGAACTAATGAATTAATGAAATGCAAAATTATGGCTGTTCAGTAGCTTATCATGCTAACATAGAAAAGAAGCAACAATATACCCTGGTAATTTTCTCAGGACTGTATGTTCAATGTCTCCAAAAGACCCTGTTGTACAAGCCCTTTGATAGCATTCTTGATGGCCATTAAAACTGAACTCATCAATAAACAATATGACAAAGAAATAAATAGCTGAAATAAAATCCTCACTAAATTAAAACAAAGCAAAAGAAAACAAAATTGAGATTTCATTTGACAATTTTATTTTCATGAGTTTTATGTCATTTATTAGCAGGTCTTGTTATTCATGCGTATTTCTAATGTCATAGTCCCAGAAGCCGGTATTTCTGTACATCTATGCTCAGACACTCCAGGGTGAACCTTGTCTCTTAAAAAAACTGTTGAAAGTTAAATTTATTTACAAAGATTTGCCTAGATTTATTGAGCACAGAGTAACAAAATCACATTCTTCTTCAAAAAAAGCATTCTGGTCCGTAAAACTGATTTTAAAAATTCCAGGAGTTTCCTTTAGATTCCGCTGAAAATCTTTCTACTTACATTCCAACCCCTTCAGGTGGTCCTATGGCCATTCCTTTATGTCATCTAGGTAAGTTTTTATAACCAATGTCCATACGCAGGACCTAACGATACACAATGACTATCAGGTGAATTATCAAAGGTCAAGAGTTTTGATGAACTCTCTCTCCCTTTCAATAGGACTAACTAGATGCTTTCAAAAGTACCTCCTCTACAGCTTTCTTGACAGCTGATGACATTCTCCATCCTAGGTTTCAGAGAAGAGGCAAGTGACAGCGGTAATTTTTTTAGTTAATTTGCATTGGTGCAGATGCATATGAGCGCACTGAGAACACAAATGCCTATTGTGATACAAAGCAGACTCACTTTTCTTGAGGGTTCGTAGCCTGCAAGCTACTCATCACTATTAGGGATTGGGTTGAGACAGTGTGGTGACAATGAAGCAGAAGAGGTGATCCTGGTGTAAAATCCAGAAAGTTTGTGCACACTGTGGTGACAGAACACCCTCCTGCCCCATTAGAACTTGTTCACTGCAGGAGTCTTACCTGTAATTACACACCACTGAGAGAAAGGATGTCTTTTTAACTACTTTGGTGAAAGTGGGCCATACAATATGTTAATAGCTTGCTTTCAGACTAGAAGGTGTTTGAAAAGCCCAGGATTTCAAATTTCTGTAATGATACTGCTAAAATTGAAGTTAATTGTTGTGAAACTGCAAGAACTGCAGAGAGATACAGGACTAAAATGCATTATATGACTCTAGATACATAACGCACCCAGAACATTCTCTTTGTGTTCTCTCACTAATGTGAAATTCAGCCCTGCTGCACATTTCAGTGTCCTTCTGTACTTATCTGTCTTCCAAAGACAGATGGCTTTTGCAAGTTGTATACTTTTTTCTCCTAAAATTGATAAATCATCTGCACAGGAAAGTTTCTCTATTTCTGCCACATTCAGAAAGAAAAAACAATATGAAAACATTCTTCCTACCCTGCCACAAGAGACCATTTGTCCTTCAAATTGTCTCAAAGGAATAGTCATAAGGAAATGCAAGTGCTTAATATGTCTTAAGTGGTACTATACATCACTAAATACTTCCCTTGCCAATGGTATTCATTAGAGAAGCTCTTAATCTTATTGAAATAGGGAGAGCTCTTCACACTTAAGATTTTTGTGTCTCCTCTTTTTGTTCCCTCTGGGATTGGTACTCTTCCAATTTATGGTCAGCTGGACCATTCTTGACTGTCTGCCATTTCTACTGCCTCTGTAATGCCTTAAATGATCGCCCATCATTTTTCTAAGAGTTAACCTCCATTTGCTAAGGGACCTGAATGTTTCGATTTCTGGAATATACATTGTCTTCTTTATCGTCCCTTTTTATTGCAGGGACAACAGCAACATCAAGAGTTTCACGCCCAATAGATAACTCTTTAATTAGTTCTTCTTCCTTGCAGCATCAGTAAAGGGGAAATAGGTGATGTCAGACCCACAGAGTCACTTTGTACTGCTTTTTTGTTCAGGGTAGAGTTAATTTTCTTCATAGTAGCTAGTATAGAACTATATTTTGGATTTGTGACACAATAGCAGAGCTGATAACATGGCAGTGTTTTAGGTACTGCTAAGCAGTCACAGCCTTTTCAGCTTCCCACACCACCCCACCAGTGAGGAGACTGGGGTTGCACAAGAAGCTGAGAGGGAATATAGCTGGGACAGATGACCTAAATTGATCAAGGGGGTATTCTATACCATATGGGCTTGTGCTCACCATGTACAGGTCGGGGAAGGAGGGGATGTTCCAGGTTATACTATTTGTCTTCCAAAATAGCCATCACATGTGATGGAGCCCTGCTCTCCTGGAAATGGCTGAACACCTGCCTGCCCATCAGAAGCAGTGAGTGAATTGATTATTCTGCTTTTCTTGAGCTCACAGCTTTTGCTTTACCTTTTGAATTGTCTTTGTCTCAACCCATGTGTTTTTCTTGCTTTACCTTTCCTATTACCTTCCTAGTCCCTTGTTGGAGGAGTGACTGAGTGACTGTGTAGGACTTAGCTGACTACCAGAGTTAAATCACAACACACATAAATCAACAATGTCTGTTCAGTGACCCTGCAGAGACAAAAGCCTGAGTCCCAACCTACAAGGAATAAACTGCAGGTACAGACCACACTGAAGAAAGCATCAGGGACAATGACAAGGAAGGCAGGAGACATGCCTTCTGGCAGTGGCAGGACGACTCATTCTCCACCTGCATATTTGCAGCTTCAGAAAAGATATTCACCCTAGGAACAGGTGAGAAGGAAGATCACTCAGAATGGAAACACCTGTGTCTGCTGAGATTGAAACAAGTGTCTGCAAGGAGCATGATGGCAAATGATAGTGACTGGAGACTGTGTTCTTAAGGGATGGGTCCAACCATTTGCCAGCCCGACTTGATGTCCTAGGAGTTTTGCAGCATGGTTGATGCTCACGTGGTGGGTGATGACGTGAGAGATTGCTAAAGCCTTTCTAGTCCTCTGACTATTAGCTCTTGCTGCTCACAATGTGTCCTTGCAACAAAGGTCAGCAACATCCTGGGATGCATTAGCAGGAGTATCACCAGCAGGTCAAGGAAAATGATTCTTCGTCTCTGTCCAGCACTGGAGTACAACATTCAGTGCTGTATTTCCTATGACAGAAAAGACATGGGTACACTGAAGTGAGTCCAGCAGAGACCATTTACGTGCTAAGGGGCCATATAAGGGGGTGCTAAGATGGGCAGGCTGGAGAAGAAAAAGATGATGAGAGATCTTATTGCTGTTTACAGCTAAGCAATATGAGGATGTAAAAATAACAAAGCAGGACTCCTCTCAAAGATTTAGTAACAGGACACAAGCCAAAATGCTTAAAAATCTGACTATGTATCAGAAAGTACTTTTTGTATCATGTGGGCAATCAAGCCTACGATCTGCCCAGACAAGCTGTGGAAATTCCATGTATAGAGGTATTCAAAGCTCCAAGCTGGATGAGGCCTAAAGACCTTTGCCTTACTGAACCAGATCTGAAGAGGGCGTTAGAATCTACAACATCAAGATGCTCCTTCCAATCCAAATTATTTGTGATTCTGCGATTCCACATTCTGCTTTCAAAGTTATACAACACTTATGGCTATTCCCCCCAAAATACAACTTACATTGTATGTCTCTGTGAGAGTCTGGGTGGCAGGTACATTAACTGTGTATAATGGTGCTGAATTATAATTCAAGTTTTTGGTTCTTAATCCCTCCCCCCAAAAAAAACTACAAGACGTAGGAGGTATTGTGTGGCTTCAATGCAGAAGTCAAAATTTATTCTTTTGTTGTGTTATAGGTAAGAATGGATGAGCAGACAGAAAAAGCTCTGTGTTTAAATTCAAACAGCCTAATCTGATTATTTATCAAGTATAACTATTTTTGCCTGCAGGTTTTGCTGCATCCTCATTGAAGGTAAATGTGACTGCCTCCTAATTCAGTTAAATGGACCAGATACTTGAAGCATGTATGGAATTGCTTCTTTTTAACCTTATTTGGAGGGCTGTCCTCTAATATTGTGAGTTTTGTGTTCTCTAGTAAGAAACAACTCAAATTAGGAATCTTATAATAAAAGCAGATGTTCCTTGCAGGGCTACTCAAGTCAGCAAAAAACCTAAGATTAATGTATATAAATGAATATTTAAGTAGAATTTTCTCTTTTACATTCATGGCTAAATTCTACTAACACCATGAATTAAACTGTGCTACCCTCTTCTAGCTACGTATTAAAACAGAAATGCATTTTTTCATTTGTCTTTTTTTTAGATATTAACCTTATTCTATTACAGACGATATTATCTATAAAAATATGTGTATATACATAAATATACAATACATATTAAGCACGCTTTTTCCAAGTGGGTTTTTTTTGGTTTTTTTAACATAACGCCCATTGGTGACTTGTAGACCAATAAATACATAAAATAAGATCAGCTTCTTTGATACAAAATTTCTCAAAAAAATAGCACAGGAAGCTCTTATGGAGCAGTTTTCCTAAAGGTAAAATTTATCTAAGTGTTATTTATATAACAGTATATCTCTATGCCATTTTTAATATCAGCTAGAGATCATACAAGCCAGATCTTAACCTGCTTTCTGCTAAATAAATATGCCCCAGGACACTACTAATGCATAAATGTAAAGTGAACTTCACCATCATGATGGTCCTTTATCTTGGAAAAGTGCTTGTGTTTGTAATGATTGCAAATTGTTCCCTAAAAAGAGATATTTTCATGAAACCTATTCTCAACTCTCTTTAGCCAGAGAAAACGCTGGACTTATAGCTGTTTCATCTGGTGTTATTTTTCATACTATCATTTGGCATGATTCTGTTCTGACAAAGTCCAGGTTTGGCAATAGAAGGACTACTGCAGTTTTGATCTGATATAAATAAGAATTAAAACCATACAGACCACAGAGTATTCTGTTTTCTTCTAGTTAGCACAGTAAAAGTAACACATCCCCACAATATCACTCACTGGATTTAGGTGTACTCTGGAATTTGATATTGCCCATAGAAAACAAACACTTTTTCATGAACTGCCTAAAGCTGAAGTACTTGCAAGGCTTGACTTAGAAGTGGTAGCAGAGGAAGAAAGGATGTTATGGAGCAGTCCTCATGGAAATGTGTTGAGTAGTTCACTGAGCGGAGGTCTCATCAGCATTCTTCTTCAGTTGTACTGGGTGAGTCTGGCAGGGAACGCTTCCATTGCAAGCTGTGATGTCTTCATTCATATGACTAAGTGTCTACAAGTGGGCCAGTTTTCGTCTTTCTAGTTTGTTCCTGAAGATCCTGTCTGCCCAGCTGGTAGAGTCTGGTGAGAGATCCAACTCTTGGCCATACAGATAAGATGGGCTCCACAATCTAAGCTGACCAAAAACCAGTCACAATGATGTTAAACTGGATTTAAACATTAAACTCACTCCTGGGCACAGGAGGCCCAATTTAGTAGGCAGCACACAGGTCACCAGAATAGCTGAAGGTGCCTGGGATATCCTAACTGCTCTATACATGCTGTTAAAGAGTGAAAAAATTAATAAAAGAAGAAAATAAAAAAATGATTCTATAAATGCATAAGCAATTAAAAGGAGGGTTAAGGAAAATCTTCATCCTTTTTTGGATACAGACAAAACATAGTAATAAAGGATGAGGAAAAGGCTGAGGAACTTAATGCCTTCTTTTCCTCAGTCTTTAATAGTAGGACCACTTGTTTCCAGATGCCAAATCATCTTAGCTGAAAGACAGGGACAGGGAACAGCAGTGTCTCCATAGCACAAGGGAAAATAGTCAGCAACCTGCTACACCACTAGGAAGTACACAAGTCTTTGGGGTCAGACAGGATCCACCCAAGGATACTCGTGGAGCTGGCAAAAGTGCGCACCAAGCCACTCTCCATCATTTACCAGCCGTCCTGTCTAACCAGGTAAGTCCCAGCTGACTGGAATTTAGCAAATATGATGTCCACTGCCAAGAAGGGTCAAAGGACCTGTCAGCCTGACCTTGGTGCCAGGCCATGAGTGCCATCATATGGTATGTACAGGACAAACAGGTAATCAGGCCGAGCTAGCATGGGCTTATGAAAGGCAGGTCCTGAATGACCAATTAGATCTTCTTCTATGACAAGATGACCTGTTTAGGGAGTGAGAGAATGGTTGTGAGTATTATCTGCCTGGACTTTAATAAAGCCTTGGACACTGTTTCCCACAGCATTCTCCTGCTAGAACTGGTTGTTCATGGCTTGGATGGCTGCACTTGGCTGGATGACTAGGCCCAGTGAGTGCTGGTAAGGAAAAATCAGGGTACCAACCCCATGGGCACTCTCTGAACCAGCCCCTACTGGACATGAGGAAAACCACCTTCTGCTTGCAGATATTGGTAAACACAGCCTGGGGTGTTTTGCCTCAGTCAATACACAGCTGTTTGACAGTGCTGCCCTCCAGATACTCCTGCAAGCTCCTGCTGAAGAGCAATTCTCATAAAGCCCTCCTTACTGAGATGATGTTTGGGACAGAGCAAGGTGACCCAGGCGCCTTCCTGAGCGTCAAGTTAGCAGAGGCCAGTGTTACCAGCAGACGTCACCCCAGCCCTGATGCAGCTGAAGGGGGCATTACAAGAAGTCTTGCAAGAGAGAGTCCCTGCCCCAGCAGGATGGAGAGGAGAAGCAGAAAAAAGTGAAACCCATGGACTGAGATATGAACAGTTTAGTAATAAAATAATGAAAAAGAGAGCGAGGTATAAAACAAATGAAAACACAAATGAAGAACAATACAATTGCTCACCTCCTGTTGACTGATGTCTAGCTGGTTCCCAAGCAGCAACCAGTCTCTCAGCCAGCTCCTTCTATTTTTCACACTGAACATGACATAGCATGGTACAGAATATTCCTTTGTCCAGTTCCGGTCAGCTGTCCTGGCTGTGCTCCCTTCCCAACTCCTTGTGTTCAAGTCTTGGATGAGTGCACTATTCACTCGGTTAAAAACTGACAGAATGGTTGGGCCCAGAGAGTGGTGGTGAACGGAATTACACACAGGTGACGAATGGTCGTGAGTTACCCAGACCTCAGTTTTGGGGCCAGTCCTGTTTAATAACTCTATCAATGGTCTGGATGAAGGGATCGAGTGCACTCTCAGTCAGTTTTCAGATGACACCAACTGGTGTGCTCCATCTGCTTGAGGGTAGGAAGGCTCTACAGAGGGATCTGGACAGGCTGGATTGATGGACCAAAACCAATTGTATGAGTTTCAAGGCCAATGTCCTGCCCTTGCGCCTCAATAATCCCATGGAATGATAGAGGCTTGGGATGAGTACCCAGCAGAAAAGCTGCCCAGCAGTAAAAGAACATGAGAATGCTGAACGTGAGCCAGCGGTGTGTCAAGGTGGCCAAGAAGGCCGGTGACATCATGGCCTGTATCAGCAATAGTGTGGCCAGCAGGCCAGCAGTGATCACACCCCCTTACTCGGCACTGGTGAGGCCACACCTCAAATCCTGTGTCCAGTTCTGGGCCCTTCAGTCAAAGAAAGTCATTGAGGTGCGGTAGCGAGTCCAGAGAAGTGCAAAGGAGCTGATGAAGGCTCTGGAGCACAAGTCTTGTGAGGAGCTGCTGAGAGAGCTGGGGTTGTTTAGTCTGGAGAAAAGGACACTCCAGAGAGACATTATCAATCTCTACAACTACCTGAAAGGAGGTTGTAGCCAGGTGGGGGGCAGTCCCTTCTCCCACATAGCAAGCTGTAGGACAAGAGAAAATGGCCTCTCGTTGCAACAGGGATGGTTTAGATTTGATGCCAAGTGGCTGGTCAAAAACCTCTGCTTTTTTGGGGTGGCAGGTGAAGATGAAGTCCCTGGGGCATTGCAAATGGCAATAGGTTTGCCATTTAAGTAACTCAATTTATGCCAACTTGCTGACTGACAAATTTTAAGTTTCTGTTTTAGGTTTCATTTCAAACTAATTCCCACTTCTGACAGAGAATAATTACAGTCTTCTTCTGTTAATTTTAATTTATTTGCTTACTTAGTTTATTTTCAGGATCCCACATTTTGGTATCTCTTTCCAAATACTCTCTGATGCTTGCTGTTACTTTATAAATTGCAGAAAATTGTTCCATATTTTCTATTTTAAAAGTGATACATAGTAAACATTCTTAAATTCATATATCTATTAAGCATGCACAAACACACACACAGAATATCGCACTTGTCCCTTGTTTGGTCCTATTCTTTATTCGTCATAATTATCATGAAATACTTACTACTGCATTAGGCAATGAAGTAATAAATTACATTTTTGTTTCCTGTAGGCTATGTATATTTTACAGTGCTAATTTGTGTATCTAACCTTGAACTCCTACCCTCCAGAAGCACTTCTCTATTAAGAACGTAGGCAATTTTAAGTTGCCAGGATGAAGTCTGAACTTGTGAAAGCAAAACCAGAGTTAAGTCTCAGTTGTGACAATGGACTGAAATCTCATCAGTGTCCCTAACCTTAGTCTAAAGATACAGAAAATTCTTAAATACAAACTTGTGTTTTGGTTTGTTTGGTTGGGGTTTTTATGTTTTTCATGCATTTGATACTTACTGGTGTGTATTTAAGCACAAAAAACAACAGACAGGCTTAGCTATTCATTTTCAGGATTTGTGGTTTTTTTTAACTAGTGGTTAATTCTAAAATACAACTAATAGTTCCTATTCGTTTATGAGGAAGGGTTTTTAGAGACAAGAAATGGTTGGGGTTTTTTTGGGTTTTTTTAAAGACTACGTATAGCTGGGTAAAATGAAGACGAGCTTTTGGGCATGCAGGCCCATTATCAGGTTTAAAATAGAAAGGCTAAATACAGGGTAAGAGAAATTGCTCTGGATTTAACTTCATTATGTTAATCATTTAGACAAATCGAAGAAAAGGCATCTAGCTCTGGAGCTGAGGGAGATGTGGGTGAGATCCCAGCTCCTAATGGAAAGAGGAAGGCAGTTAATTATTACTCTTGGTATAGTGAAGAGTAGGATGAAGGCTAAGCAAAAGCAGTATGTTATGAAACTGGGTATCTCTACTGAGTCTGCAATTTTTAGTAACAAGTACATCTATAATTCAGTTCACAGGCTTGTCTTTTGAGATTACTGTGTATATCACTTTTGAATCAGGATTTGGTGGGCAGAGGATGGGGCCTCCTAGCTGCAATTTTTTGAAATTTCTCTTGCCATTTGATTTTCTCAATTTCAGCATCAGAGATTTCATGAAGGCATTTGGCATGTGGAATTAAGTGTGAAATAAGGATTTGTTTGTGTGGACTTTGTTCTGTTTCTGTTGTGGGTGAGTTGAAGGATTAGGCAATGGAAAAGGGTGGGACAGAACTTTTTCTGAGAATGAATCAGAAATTAAAAACTCTAGGAGAAGGATAAGATTTCCTTAGGTGATATTGGATCATGCAGGTCATCCAGATTGCTCAAGGAAGCTGTATTTCTTGTGGCTACTTCTAGGATTTCAGAATATGGTTTAAATGAGTATAGTAACCTGTGGCTGAATTTTATACAGTCTGAACATAGAGTAAGATTTGAGTGAAATCCAGAGTTCAGACTATCATTTAAGGTGCTTGATAAGCACAACAGAATTTCAGAAATCACAAAATATATATCACTATCCTGCATTTCTGTCATTTTGCCAGCCCCTCCTCTTCTATCACATCAAGTATAAAACACTTCAGAAGCTGCTATATCTTACTTTCAAAGGTTGATGGATACTTTAATTGTCCAAACAGGCAAGTTAATACATTTAGGGTTTGGGGTTTTTTTGTGCTGTCCTTTTCTGATTTTGAGGCTTAATGGAGGCTCCCAAGTATATTTTTGCCACCACCAGCAAGATACCAAAAGCCCTTGTCAGTTCTTCAGGCCATTTTATTATTATGATGACTGTGCTGGTGGTTGTCTTGACATGCCAATCCACACACCAGTATTTTATGGCTTTAATCTCTGTACGCTCTTTCTTTATCTCTGTGCCCTCTCTCTTTCTTGTTATCATGCACCTCACACTAAAATTTTAAACATGTTTAGGGACTACTTTTGTTGTTTTGGTTTCTTTTTAAAATTTCGTACATTCACTCCTGGTCACATATGCTAAAACAGGTTTTGATTCTCACGGTTAAATATTGCGGGAAATAATCGGAATGATGCTATTACTGGCAGTTGCTGACACATAAATCTTAAGTGAGCTTCTTCTGATTTGTTTAAGATTTTGCCACTGCAAGTATCCTTGAGGACATAGCAAGAAATTTAGAAATACATGTCATGGTAAACCTGAAAAATATGAGAAGCAATATTAAAACTGTCATATCATTGCTCCTGCAGATTTAAGCTTTCTATAGTCTATAGATATTTGCACTTAATGAGCAAATGCCTGACAGTCCTAAAAGATCATCTACCATATAGAAAACACTTAGTTTGACTTTCCAGTGGAGACAAGATGAAGAGAAAGAGAAAATCACGAATCTTTAAGAAAATGATGGTTCTTTTTTAGCATTTTCTATCCAAAAGATAGAATACAAAAGCAAACACACACTAAGTAAAGACCTGAGTGCTTCATGATACTCCAGCTTGTGATTTTATTTTTTTCTTAATTTCTATTAAGTAATTCTAATGTTTGATGTGCATAAAAGTGAATGAAGATTTCACATGTCAGTCATCAATACGCTGTTTGAAAACATTGCTAGAAAATTATCTTATTGACTTGAGATCTCCAGTTAGATGCTTGGCCTTGCTACTGGCTTAATACATAACAGACTAAAGCTGATTTGTCAAAATAAATTGATGGATTTTGAGAGGCAGTGGGGTAGAAATTTTAGTTTTTTAAAAAGGCCAATATAATTTACTGCCCACTTGAAATCACAGTGACATATAAGGGCTAGTGAATCATGATGAACCAATGAATACTGGATAATTATTTAATATCAGCTGTGGAATTATGCTGAGGATGTAAATAATACCCTCATTAACTTCCACTGAAAAAAAGCCAAGCAAAAAAATAACTCCTTGACAGTATCTCAGCCATAGCTCTTCATTGGTAGAGTAGCAAAAATGCACAAAATATTTCCAGCTTTCTTTAATTCTCAACTACTTTACAAAGAAGCACCACACATTTTTTCTTCACTGGAATAGTGACAATTAGTCTTGTCATACAAAACTATTTTACACAGTTGATTTTGTACTGTACAGCTTAAATCTGCACAAAAATAACAGTGTTCACCCGTTTCAAAAGCACCAGACCCCACCAGGAACATTTGATGTAGCTTTTTGTTCTCTGTTGTTATTTATGAAAGGTTAAAAATGCTGAAATATGCTGAATAATTCTAAATAATTCACGTACCTGCAAATTGGAAAGTATGCCAAAAAACAAGCACAGTTTACACGTTACACAGTTTACCTAACACTTCAGCAGGTAAATTCCATTAGAAAGTGGCAAGTAGCTGCTATGCTTTCCTGTAACAGGAATTAGCATCACAATACCCATAACTGATTTGATCACTGGATCCAGTCATGTAAGTATCCACTTGTAGCCACAAAAATCACCTCTTTTGCTTCTGGAAGTAGGTTTGAAATCTGGAGTATGCTAAGAATGAGAGATTTACTTTATAATTTATTTAGACTGCAGATTGCTGTGATCAAGCTCAGGGCTGCCCAGCACAGAGTCTCAAAAAGCCCCAGTCACGCAACTTGCAAACCTCATCCTCTAGTCCTTTTTCTTAACCATTCTATTTGTTCCCATTGTACTTCCCTTTCTCCTTTCAAGTCTCCTCCAAATACACAACCTGTCCTTAATTTTGTTTTCCCCACTAGTCTCAATTTTACTGCATTTGCAGCCAGCCTTGCTAGTTCTGATACTTCAGTATGGATCATCTGTGAATCTTATGATGTCACAGATGGATGTAGGAAGACATCATACCCCACCCCCCACCCCTTCCCCCACAAGAGCTTATCCGTTGCTTGTTAACCAGTCAGATAACTTGAACAGGACAAGATGTCTTAAAATGAGTTCTTTTGGCACCGTGGGGTTAATGTTAGTCTGGCATCTCCCAAATTCCAATAAATATCTTACTGTTGAAGTGAGATCTGGAAAGATAAATTGGATTTCTACTAACATTGACTTTACAACGATAAAATCCACAGCAAACTTTCAAAAAGTAGAAATCATCTATATGTTTTCCTGGAACTGTGTGGAGTTTCTCCTGTGAATAGGGACTCCTATATCCCAGTTATTTCCCAGAGGTTAAGCGAAGGAATCTGTGTACATTATCATCATTTTGGCGGTAAGTTAAATTCAATTCTTAATTGAGACTATTTCTTTGCTAGCTTTAATGTAAGTACCTTGATACCATGCACTGCTTTATGTTATGCTGTAATCTACCAGCAGTTCTTTTAATTTTATACTGTGTAGTAAGCAATTTTGATTAAGACCTTTTGTCTGTTTAATACATAATTTATTTTTGTAAATATATCTGATTTGCCATCATTAGAACTTGTGGGTCAAAGTAATTCCTTAAATTTAAACTGTTGCCAAAATCTGAGGTTAAGGTAGGATTTATCTGTATTTAAACCCCTTTCAGTGAAAGAGTTTAAATATACAAAGGAGTCCTTTCTGACCTTCAAATACAGCAGCAGGACTTCTTTAATAAACTTTGTCTGACACCTCCACTCTTCTTGAGACAATGGAAATACCAAGGCAATGCTGGCCTTGCAGGACTCTGCTCTCCAAATGGTCCCAGCGTTTTCCTTCTGCTGCCTGTGTTGTTTGGCTGTTTCTCATTTCTTCTCCCTTAGCCACCTGTGCAATGTTGCAGTTCCTTATGCTGTCATTTTTCATGTCCATGAAATTCCTATGTCATGACTATTTTTTTTCTGCAGTTCTAATAAATTCACAGTGGAGATACATAGTGTTTACAGTGAACAGAGAAAAAGCGGTTAGTCAATTAATAAAAGCCATTCACCTCATTCACTCATAACAGTGAAATCTGATTGTCCTTATGTGAGCTTTAAAATTGTTCTCATATTTTGAGATTATTAAAATTAAAATAAAACCAAATTCATAATGGGTGGCAGTCACATTTGTCATGTGAAAAGGGGATATTTACTTGACCCTTAGTGTGGGGACATTTACTCAACCCATATTATTTAATTTTTCTGTCAGCACCCCAGGAAAGTCAAGACTCTTACATCTGACAGTCTGTCAGCATCCTGTTAGGGCGGCCTTCACTGAGCAGACCTGCTGGATTGGAGATTGGACGACATCTGGAGTTCGACTGACTTAGTCAGGGAAAAACACAAAAAGCATAAGGGACACCTGTCAGTGGGTCTCCCACTGTATTTGAGTATAAAACTCACTACCAGTGACTCCTTGCACCCTTGAAGGCACTAAAATTTTACAGAATAATGCCCTTTAGTAATATAAAATTGTAACAGGTTAAGTTTTGAGGATTGTTGGTGATAGTACCTGACTGCANAAACACAAAAAGCATAAGGGACACCTGTCAGTGGGTCTCCCACTGTATTTGAGTATAAAACTCACTACCAGTGACTCCTTGCACCCTTGAAGGCACTAAAATTTTACAGAATAATGCCCTTTAGTAATATAAAATTGTAACAGGTTAAGTTTTGAGGATTGTTGGTGATAGTACCTGACTGCAAAAACATATTCAAAGCAATACACAGACAGGCTCTAATCCCCAGTAGAAATATTAAGCATGCACAGAGTGTGGTTCTTACCCAGTAGGTGTCTTCCAGGGGAGAAGACATGTTCAGCCCATCAACTGATCCCAGCAGTTATGATGGAGTCTCCCCTAACTTTTCCTCCATTCTTGACTTACTTTTTTGTGCTATTTCTTTAGGTTTAGGTGGAGCTGGAGTGACTCACGTCATTCATACTTTTGTAATAGATTGGTGTAAAATCCTCTTACTTCACTTTTAAAGATATAATAAAAAAATAAATAGAGAGGACATGCCCAGTGAGGGGTGGTCGCACCTTGGAGGCCGGTATGTTTGGGATGGAGGTGTGCATTAATATTACAATTAGGTTACAGTGAACCAAGTTCGCCTGAGGAGAGTGATTTTGCCATGGTTGCTGGCTCAGCAGCAGCACATCTCCTGTTGCCCTTGCTGACAGGTGGTACGCAGCTTCTCAGCTGCAAAGTACCATCGAGTCACCCTCCCTGCAAGGATTTCAGCAGAGCCTGGCCGAGGTGTCTCCACTCCGCTCTACCCTCTGTTCCATCTCCATTAGCAGGAGCTATGGCTGCAGATTGTGGGTGTAGGGGGTCATCATAGAATAAGTTTCCAGCATACCAACCACATTCCTTCCAGAGAGTAGCGAATGAATTCTACCTTATAAATTCTGTATTGTTATAACCTCTGTTAGGATGTGAATATAACTTTTCAGTCTCCTCTAATTTTACCCCCGGCCATCTTTCCACACACACTGTTGTGACACAGCATGTTATTTACACTGTTGAACTCACTCCATCCTCTCTCATCCCCATAGCTCTCTTCATTCCACAAAATCATTGAGCTATTTTGCGAAGTGTAACTGAGCTAGTTATAAGTATGTTGCTACTGATACCTTCTTTGCTAAACATAAAGAAACCATCAGCTGTTACAGCAGATTAATGACAGAATAATCTTTTTATCTTCCATTATTATTTAATATTTTAGTGTGATGTGGTTTTTTTTTTCTATAATCCTGCAGACAGATGAGATACTATGCTTTCACTATTATTTATGTGACCATTTTGAATGCTGTGTGTTACCACAGATTGATCATGAGAAACATCATTATCACCTATAGGAAAATAAAAACAAAATATACTTAGTATAAAATAAATTACTCTGAAAGTTATTTATGGAGATAATAAACCACTTAACCACCACTTTTTTTTAATACATAAGAGACCAGTGGTGAGACAAGTTTTTGGAAAGGTTCTTATCACTGTGTTTGATCATTCTAAGGTTTTCTACAACTTTTAGTCCAAAGAAGAATATATACTCAGGAAATGTGTGAGAGTGTTGTTAGGAAGAGATGCTTTACTGTTAATATGCAGTAAGATACTGAATATTAAGTATGAAATAAATTATTTGCAAAATTTTCTGAAGAAAGTCAATAATCAGAGTGAATAAAATTAAAGGAATTTGGCACTAAGTTACAAAATTCCTGGATTTCTATAATACATGTATTCCAAACCTATAACCCAGAAAACCCACTGCTGAAACATGCTGGAGCAAAAGGCAAGTTCATATGCTACATAGTTTTCTGAGCTAAGGGTTTACTCTTAGTTTGGTTTGTCTTCTCCATCCAAAAGGAAATGAAGTCACTAGAGAAATATCCACTTCTAAAACTGACAATTATATACAGACTGGTTAATGTCCTGTATTAAGTTTCAAAAACAGAGTGAGTTGACAGCTAGTTTGCTCATCACCAAGCCTGTAGTTTTCTCTCCTTTATTTTTGAAAACAATAAATACTGATTAAATAAATGGTAGTGTTATAAGCATACTTGGAAGCAGCACTATCTGGAGTGGAATGAGAATCAGCAGATAAAGAAACCGAAGCAAGAAAACAGAAATAGCAGTTGATGTGAATTTTTCTGTTTTAAGTAGGATATGAATTTTGGTACAAATTCAGAATGGCATCTGGCTGATGTCAAGATGTTGAGAGGTTATGTTATTCGGTGGCATTTTGGTCATAGAATGAAGGGGAAGGTTGCCCTTGTCTCAAGGTTTAGGCTTATGTGTGCTACAGAAGTTGCTGAAAGCAGTTACATTACTTCACATCATCTGTGAGGTAATGATCACATGAGAGTAGAATATGCCATCTGAGTGATGCAGGTTAGTTTCGACAGAATAGAGACAAAATCCTTCCATCAAAACATTTAGAAAGGGAAAAAGGAGACCAAACCCATCATGACTTAAAAGTTAGTATCTAGAAGAGGGAAACATATGTCCAAAAAGACTGAATATTTTTCTGCTGTCATCATCAAAAATTGATGACTAGGAGCTAGTAAACACAGTAACCTCAACAGATGGTCCTGTTACACAAATTAAATTTGTGTTTGCTGTTGAAGCTAAACAACCTGTAGACATAACAAGTAACAGTGTATCATAAAGAATGAAAGAAATTCCTGTACCTAACCTGAGTCACAGCTTTCAATCTGTTTTTTGGGTCTTGTTTTGTTGGCGGTTGTTTGCTTTATTGGGGGGATGAGAGTGGTTAGGGCGTGTCTGTTAATTTTATTTTAAAATATTGTCATGTTTGATAGATCAGCCTCAAGAAGCTGTTTGCCTTCATGCATAAATCAATATAGAGCCAAGAGAGGTGCAGCAAAGAATTCATAATTATGAGATCATACAGAGCATTCTGCAGCCTCACCTCCTTTGAAACACAGGTTTGATAAAATAATTAAGTGGCTTAAGGAAGATGATTACCAAAGTCAATTAAAACACTTTAAATTGTTGTTATCAGCTATTCTTGATTTTAGATTTCAAATATTTTCTGTCTGTTCCTCTGCTGCTACAGTAGAAAGTATTGGCAGAAGACACATGCTATTTTATTTGTCCTTTTGATGCTTTAACAAATTGTTCCTTTCTGGCATTACAGCAGGTTTCAGTTGGTGAAATAAACCAGACTTTTCTTACACTGTCATTAAAGCTCTTTCTGTGTATCAAATGGAGTGTCTTCAAGGGTGGCTAGGAAATCATTCTTCAGACTCCCCAGGGAATTTTTATCTATTCTCTGATATATTCCAAATGTACAGAATAGCCTAATGCCAAAATTTGGAAGAAAAAACACCCCGTAGTGCTATGTTTCTGGTGTCTCACCATAATTTGAATTCCACACATCTAGCTGTCCCAAACCCAGCAGCTTCGTGATGTACCTTAACAAAAAACAAAGTGAAACAAATCAAGATATGACTTAATATAATGTGAACATAAGCTGTTTCTAGTTTTGTTTGCTACAAAGGAAACTGAAAGAAACAGTACTAACATGAATTAGGACAGAGCTGAAGAGTAGGAACTAAAAATTGATAGAGCAAATGTATAAACTTTGCTTCTATAAAGCATTGCTGAGTATTTACAGTTCTTGCTATGTGTTATTGGGAGAGTGTATGTTCAAGCTCTTTGAAAACCAGTCCAATTCATTTAGGAGTCTGAATTCAAACCATTAATGTCTAGAGCCATGGAAGACCTTGAGTTCTGGTTACAGTGACTTCACAAGTTCCCAGAACTATATCTTTATATTAGAACCATAATAGTCAAAAAATGACCCTAAGCAAGATTTACAGACAGAAAATAGGTTGAATATTAAGAAACCAAGTTAAAAAAAAAAAAATTGAAACCCATGGAGCCTGTGCTATTATGAATTTTTGTAGGACTCATTTCTCAGGCTCATGAATCCCACTTGTTACTTCTTAGATGATCATTGACAAATTCATAGCATTTCAATGGTATCTGATCTCAAAAGAAAATAAATAAAAATGAAATATCAGTTTGGGAAATTTCTCAACAGGTTTATGTAAATATTTTAGGTATAATCAAACTATCAGAAATCCTAGTCACTCTCACAAGATATCACAAAATAAACCACTTGGAAACACTGCAAGGGGTATTTCAGATTTCACATTGACAGTATTGACATTACCAATCCAGTAAATAATATTCAGGTGTGGAAGCATCTCAGAAAAACTCTATGAAGACTCAAGAGCAGCTTTTGATATCTTAGTTCAGGAAAGAGACAGGAAAATTAACTTTCATTGTGCTACACGCATTGTAGGAAGAGACTCCTTGAGCTTATTCACTTTCCAATCAATGAGTTATTGCCTTCTCACAGCCTGAAAATATATGATTAAAAAAGATTTGAGACAGACTTAGCTCAGGTATTACTGTGTTCAGATGAAATGAATGGTGTGGATACCTGTAACAGAAAAACTGAGCAGTAAACAAGCTAGTGTCCTCAGGCAGAGGAACAGTCTAAGGCAGGTTCATTTGCCTTAGAAATATTTGAGCATGATGGTTCTGTGCTAGATTGTAGACTGGGAAGCACAGGCAGTTTTTCATGTCCATAATACTTGGTAAATTAATACTGATGTAGGCAAAGGTAAAAATTTTTCAACTCAAGCTGTTTAATAAGTATCAAAGCAGTTTATGGATTTATTAATTTGTAATTAACTGAAAATCAGTGACCTGTGTCATCAAGTTCAATATCAACAATACAGGAGGGTAAACTATGACATTAAACACTTAAGAAGTTAAGATGATAGCATCAGAAAATTTGTGCCACTATAAAACTAAAATTGAGCTGTACAGAAACATATGACAGAGGTCTTGAATGTGTGATTGATACTGAAACAGAGACAATAAGGAATAACTTTTAGATAAAGTTTCTCCCAGTGAGAGAGGTTATGAGCCTGGTTTGCCCAAAAATTTTAGAATATATACAGTTGTCTAGGTTAGTGAAATCTAAAATTATGTGAGACAATTGCTACTGTACATAATTAAGCACCAAGAGGTCCATATCTGTATGTATTTTCAGAATCTGCAAATCAAAAGCAGTACTGATGTTCCTTTCAGAGATTAGCTTTGACATTGTTAAGCTTATTTGAAAACATACACACAGGTATCTTTACTTAGAAGTACTTAAAAGAACTCAGGAACAATGTGAAGTCAGGATTCTTTCCAAACCAAAGGGATGTGTTTGGGGGGTGGGAATTATAATGTTTTACCATCAACCTATCAACCTAAAGAAAACAGCCAGGAGGAGGAAGATTTTCTGCTGCCTTTCTTGAAACAGCTAAAGCTAGTCATCTGTTGCTATAGATACTACTTAGACACCTAAAAGTAGGAAGCCTGGACATGCCTAATCTCTCAAAGATTCTTTGTTGAGGATGTAATTGGTTACCAGAGCCCTCATGACAGTCAGAATATTAGATGTGTGCCTCATTTAGTTTCAATGTTTCCTATTTTTTCTTTTCCTTATTCACTTAGAAGACTTCTCTAATCCATTATTGTGAATTATACCCTTAAAAAGGGTAGAAACAATTATTACATTTACTATAAACCAATTGTAAATACTTTCTGTGTGCTCTGCTCTGCTTCACCTGCAGATCTAAAATATTATTTTACCCAACCCAAGATACCAAAGTATCTTGGTGTACAGATACTGATATTTAAATATCGAAACTGATATTTACTGATATTTAAATATCTACCTATTTTACTGTTCTGCAAGCTAATTAGCATTTCTGATGTTCCTCTCTGTCTATAATTATTTTCAACCCACATTTCAACAAATATTTCTTAGAAGATAAATCTACTTGAAAAAAACTCATATCTGCAGATTTAACTACTTGTTTTCTTTCCACTTAGTATTTGAGTTCTATTTATAATGTAATGTGACTAAGGCAGAAGATTGTCAGCCAGGATTTTAACAACTTGCCTGTTCATTCTGAGGCAAAGAGGTGCTACAGACTGCCGTTACAATGGTAGCTGCAACATTACAATGGTTATGCTAGATCTCCACAGTCAGAAAAAAATCAGGAGAAAGTATATCCTTGGCTAGCAGGGAATTTCTCAGCTCTTGCCAACCTGAAATAATGTAAGGATTAGAAAATTTCTTTCCAGTGTGGCAGAGCCAGATTTTGGTGTGCAATCAGCCAAATCTACTTCTGTTCCAAGAACCTATTTCAACCTATTACAACCTATTTTCAACTTAATAATGTCATCCCAGGTCCATTGGGATGAAAATGAGCTCATATATCAAGGCATTTAAATGGAAATTTCTAAATGCATATGACAGCAACCAACTAGATATTTGACTGAATTTGCTAGACATAGACATCTAGTGCAGTCTGAAATGCTTTAGGAAATCCAAGAAATCCCCAGAAGGCTGGCAAATATGACAATGATCCAGGCGGTAGTCTTGTTCATTTCTGGAATGGAAGTGGAAGCTTGGCAGATATTCTGGATATCTCAAATGAAGCTGCATATCCATGTTAGGTAAAAATCACACATAAATATTTTGCCTTAGAATAAGGTGAATATTATTCTCTATTCCATCACCCATGCTCAATGCTCATCAGCTCATCTGAACCTGGGGCATATTTGCTCTATTGTACAAGCTTAAACATATATTTGTGCAAAGACATTCTATTTAAACACCTACAATTAGATGTGATTTTTAACACACCTTCCTTGATAGACATGCAGTCTTTTCTGGCACATTTTGAAACTTCCTGTGTTCATCCACACACAGAAAAGATTTTTGAAACATAGCTTACTAGTTAACAGTATCATAATTGACTCCATTCTAACTAGCTACATTTTTCTTCTATTCCTTATTTGAAAATAAAATAAAAAGAGAAGAAAAGGAAATAATTTTTCATGTTCATATTGATACATAAAATCTTGTTTTCCATAAAATCTCAGTTCTATAAATGGTGCTTATTTTTCTTATATTCACTCTGTTTAGTGCAGTAGCATTAAATAACATCCTCTCAACAGCAAGTAGTAATAGTTATGTAATCTTCCAGATTATTCAGACCTCACAGTTTCTAAAATATAATGCATTGCTTGCTTACCTACAAAATTCTTACTAGAAAATATGCTGGATTGGTTTGTATGTTCAATTATATAATTTTATAAACTAACAAAAATACAAGGTGTTGTATTGAAAATATTTTCAATAAATTACCTGATTTTCTCTTTATCTTAGCAGCAAGTCATGGACGTGAAAGCTGATATTAAATTTTTATTTTACAAAAAAAACCCAGATCGTGTAATCTAGCACCCATTTTATGAAATGTTGCCCTTATCTTTTCATTATTTGTATTTGAAACAACAAGACATAATGTAAATTAACTCGCTACCAGTGGAATAAAAATTCTGTTGCATGTAATACATTTTAAGGAGTTCTCAAGAAGTTAATTCATTGTAAAGGGCAGCATATTCATACCGTGAATCAGAGTTCTTCTGTACTTCTATCTGAAGGTTATCTCATAAAGAAATTGAAATTTCTCCATTCAGGCACATTTTTTTTTTATTTTCCTGTAATTTCATTTTAATACACTTTTACTCTTTCCTCAGCATTGGTAAAAGATAAGATGCAGGCAATTGCTAGTCAGAGACATAAATAAAAGTCAGGAGAGGCCAAAGATAACTTCCATAAGACTAACTTGATTTATTCCATACAGACATTTTTCCATATGTTTTATTCTGTGTTTGCTCTTTTCTTGTTCTTGCTTTCCATATGGCAATCCCTCCTCCCAAAACCTGTTCCCCTCTTTCAGTAGCATCTGAGGTTTTTGAAGAATGAATGAAAATGTGGGTCTACTGTTAAGATATTTGTAATTACGAGTTTGTGACAACTGGAACTGATGATGAAACTGCCTATTTCACTGCATAAATAATAGTAAAAGAGATATTTGAAATTTATTCCCATTAAGGTTATACAGCAGATTACAGTCTTCATTCAGAACATTCAAGTACATGGACAAGACCAACATGCAGATTGAAAAAAGAAAATTCAATTATGGTAGCAAATGAACCACTGATTCATGGGGACAGGTACAAAGCCTCCAAAACATCCAGAAATCCATACTTGCATTCATCACTAAAGTATGGCTGTCTTCTATCAGGTTTTAAGATTACTATCATGCTTTTTGAATATGAAGCTCTTTTCTTACTGCTTCACTTTCTGAAATTCCTGTTAGATAACTATCACAACTTTCTTGAATTGCATTCTCTGATTTTGATTCAGCCTGTGATTCTGTCTCAGAGTGCAAATCTTCAGCATGGCATCCTTATATATCATATCAATTACCTCAGATATTTTACATCATCCCACATGCACCTACTATGTTTCTGTCTTATTTTGTGATCATATTGTTCATCTCATTTTCCCTTCTTCTGCTTCTAGTTTTTTGTAACATATTTTTGGTTTGAATTTGCCATTACTGTTTATTTATTCCACCACATGTTTGGAGTGTTGTAGGCCAATATTGTGTCATCAGACTTCTACTATACCTTATAAGATTGCCATTTATTCCTTATGAGAGAAAATAAAAGTTCTTTTGAATATCACTTTATAGCAATTTCTTTTTCCCTATCCATCCTAGCCTTGAACAGTTCCAGGAATGAGGCATCTACAAGTTATCTGGGCAGCCTGTCTTGAGGTGTATCTCACCACCCTCACAGTAAAGAATTTCTTTCTAATATCTGATCTAAACCTACCCTCTTTCAGTTTAAATCCATTACCCCATGTCGCCACATGCCCTTGTGAAAAGTCCCGCTCTAGATCCCTTTTAGACACTTTTTAGGTACTGGAAGGTGTTAAAAGGTCTCTCTGAAGCACTCTCTTGTCCAGGCTGAATAGCCCCAACTCTCTCAGCCTGTCTGCTTAGGAGCAAACTGATCTAGTCGATGATGCAGCTAAACCATCTATAAAGTCATTTCCAACCCAAATTGCGTTCTATAATTCTGTGAATATTGGCTGTGGCAGTAAGCATTCTTCTGTTCCCTGCTTTCCCTCTTGGTCTGGCAGTGTTCTAAGGTGTCATATGTATTGTTTCTACTCAAGTGCTAATTCTGTATTTCAAGTCTCTTTTACTGATTTCCTGTCTTTTTGTACATTTCAAGTACCTCTTTCTTTTAACTGATAGTTCACCATTTCTCAGAATGACAGTCACAGTTCAATCACTTCTAATCAAATAGAAATGCAGGTTTTGGAAAGCATGCTTTAAGAGATTAAAACCCCCTATATGCTAAAACAAAAAAATCAGTTTTGAAGTCATTTAAGATGCCGCTATGTCTTTTGGCCTACTTGGTTAAACTCCTGAATATGAAAAGACAATTGATCAAATATCCAAATTCCTTTTTTTTTCTTCTCTCTAAGGAAACGCTATCTTTTGAAATAATCCACTCTGGGACCAACAAAAGTTGTCAGCTGGCAGTGATCCCAACAAGTTATTTCCACACTGGCAACAACTCTGCCAGTAAAGACTTCTTTATATTTACCAGTTACTGTGTGGCCGAAGCAACTTAAAGCTCTAAAAGACCTGTCAAAAAGAGCAAAAAGAAAAAGACTGAGAAGGGATTAGAAAACAGCTAACTAAAAGCTAGTTGTGGTACAAATGTGCTAACTTGAGACTGGAAAAATAATCTGGGATGTTTTTGAGGCTTAAAGTAAATGGCATTCATTCTACCCACACGGTGTGTTTTTATACATATTATATTTGATTGAAATAAAAAGCTACTTGGAGGAGAAAATCCATCCCACGTATTTCAGATGGAATGAGTTCCTTTGAAAGGACAAGTCACGCCTATCTTTTCCATTTAGTATAAGGTAACTTAAACAAATGGCTTAGATTATATCCTTACCTCTCAATGACTAAAGTTTAGGTAAGATGAATTCTATATGACTTCAATGATGTGACTAATGTTCTGGAGAACACTGAAGTATCCCAGGAAAGTACTTTTTGCCATGAATGTAAAAAAATTGCAATCAAGAGCAGCAGGCACGGAGATATCTTTGATTTGTTATAAAATCTAAGGATTCCCTTTCTCTGTCTGGTTTGAACAATATTTTTCCTAAAAATGTCTATTTTTTAACAAATTATTTCTTCTTGCATTCATTATTTCAGTAATTACATATTTTTATTTTTCTTTTTTTTTTTTAGTGATGTAATGATTGGCCACACAGGAACTCATTAAAATGCTGCAGTAGATTCCAAGAGAGATGCCATTAGAAACAGTTTGTTGAGCACTGTTTCCAGAATTTCTTGTGGTGATGTGTGACTTCCTAAATCTTAAGACAAACAAAAAACCCAAGCCTAATTGAAATGAATTGTGATAACAAAATAGACACACACACACCCCCATACACAAAGAAAAACCCCTTTTTCTTCTGGTTTCTGAGCCTGTGGTGAACTGAAGGTACTTTGGGGATGCAGCCAGTAACTACAATACCACTCTTTAAAGTAGCAACACTGTAACCTGAATATTATCTTTGAAAGCATACAAATGCAGCAGCTGTGACAAAGGAAGAGGCATTAAAACTAACAAGCAAAACAGGTTTAAAATATCTTGAGATTTAATATTATAAGATTGGCCACAGTAGTCACTTTCTTCAAGCAAGAAATAAACTAAAATAATGAAACAGCTGCACGTACTACAGCTATTTCTTTCAGTATCAGAAAGATAGCTTTTCTTTAGTATAAAAAGAGAAGTCTTTCTTATACCAGCTGTACTATTCCTCTGATTACAAAAAATTCTGGTTCAGATCTTTAATAAGTCACATCATGTATGTTGAGAAAAATCATTATCTGAGTACCTTGCTAATTGATGAATCTGATTTTTTCCAGGTATAAAACATTCTGTTTCATATAGAATCAATCATATTGCTCAGGTTCAATAACTGCAATCTGGTTTTCCTCTTACAAAATGAATAATACTACTCAATTTCTGGTCCTCTTTAATTATTCAGACATTAATAATAAATTATGTTATACATTAATCTTGAGGTAATATGAAGAAATAATTGACTGACGCTGATATAGTAGAATACCATCAATATTTTAACTTTAAATAGAATTATGTTTTGAATGACATTCATCACTTGAAACACAGGAGAATAATTCGGAAATTAATTTAAATAGAATTGGATCATACTAACTTTCATGTATAAAGTATACTTCCAAGTAATCAGTTTTGTTTTTGTTCACTATCTTCTTGTCTACATCTGAAACATTCCACACGTGGTGAAATTTGAGCATAAACAGCACTTAGTCTTTTGGGTCACTCCAACAGGTATTAGGGTGGTCGAAGTTCTCCACCAGGACACGGGCAGGTGAACCTCAGGCTGCTCCTCTCTGCATAGAGAGGGCCTCATTCACTGTGTCTTCCTGGTCAGACAGCCTGTAGCAGACCCCCACTATAACATCATTGGACCCTGCCCTCCCTTTTGTCCTGGCCAATAAACTCTTGGTTTACTTCTCATCTGTCCATAGACAATGCTCCATGTACTCCAGCTGGTTATTGATATTGCACCTTGTTTCCCCTGCCTGTCCGTCCTCGAGAGCCAATATTCTTCCATTCCAACACTCCACTCGTAGGAGTCATCCTACCATGATTCTGTGATGCCATTAAGATCATAGCCCTTCAGGCATGTGCAGGTCTCCATCTTCCCTTATTTATTCCTGTGCTTTGTGTGTGTGTATAGATGCATTTAATTTGGGCCCCTGATGAAGCTGCTTTTCTGACCAAGAAGATGGAATCCCTTTGTGCTGCCCTTCAGGTGCTCTCCTGCTGACCTGCAATCCTTGCCCTTGCTCTGGGCTCATGGTGGCACTAGGACATTGGCACGTACATACATTTTTCTGAGGTGTTTTAGATGAACAAAAGCAAGAAAGGAACAATTCTAGCTTCACAAGATGAAAAGCTGACATTGCACAGCTTTGAAGTTCAAGAACTGAAAGAAGTGAAAGGAGGAAATTTTACTCAGCAGCAGAACTTTCTGATGAAGACTACTATTTTAATTAGTAAGAGCCAAATAATTGCAACATAAAAATATCTTTGATGAGGAAAATAGCATACCTATATTTAGTCTATTTTCTATGTCTCTTTTCTTCTATAAGCCACAACATTATCAGACCTCGTTCAGGGTCCATCAGCTTATTCTTTAGGGAATTTAATTTGCTTGGCTATGTGTTATGTGGAAAAAAGAGGCATGAGAGAAAGCCAAAAGCAGAGAACAAAGAAGACAGGAAAAAAGAATTTCCTTTTATACTGTATTCACTTGTCAGGATCTTCTGTAGTAGAAGTTGAAGGATGATATGTAAGTATAAACACTACCTGTCCCATCTTGTCTTCTTTATTAGTTCTGTGTTTGGTGACTTCCTCTATTGCAGTGGATTGTTGTAGGATTTAAGTCATGTAAATGAAATCGAATTTGTTTTCTGTGACTTATGTTATTTTACCTAAAGTGTTCTAAGTGCACGAAAAACAATTTTAGGTGCCAGAGTTGTTTTGTCACATTCTATCTAAGAAGAAAGAATCAGGTTTATGACAGTCCTCCTTAGTCCAAAGCTAATAAAAATTTCCTCTGAAGATGTATTCTCAATGATTTAGTGAGTTGCATTAACTAGTTAAATAAATGGTTTAAAAGTTCAGGGTAGATACTTGCATGCAATTTCAAGGCCTTTTCTGTGTTTAAAAGCCTAGAGAATAATAGGTTTTATTGTACTGTCAGAGAAGTACAATATGTTTTAAGAAGTAGGACTCTAATCTAAATAACTTTGCAACTTTTTAAATAATACAGTAGTTGTATTTCAGTTATACAGCTGGGTAAAAATCCTTCAGGATCTTATTTTGTCAAAAGACATCTTTTACTATTATAAATAGATTACTTCCTCTTAATTTAAAAATACTGCATTTTTCTGCCACTTAAGCAACTGAAGAAATTTAGCAAAACCTTGCTGCACTGAAGTCAAACACAAAACCCATTTTCTTCTTTGGATAAAAGGTTTTCTCTCTGTGTAAGACTGGAGACAAAAATAAAATTCGCAAAATTCATCAGCTTCTGAGACATTTTCTCCTTGGCAGATGACAAGTAAGCCTCTCTATTTACCTACATACTCATCCATAACCCTTATGATTTGTATTAAATTATCTTATTTCTACTGATCTAAAACTTTCATGTGTAGTAGAGATGAAAAACCCAAAACAAAGCTGCAACTACATTCTAAATGAAAGGAGGTATGTTGTGGGGAAAATTGCCATGTGCTATTAAGAAAGAATATCTTTGTTAAGCTTGGGGTTGCCTGTTAATTTTTCTACCTTTGGGTTTGGTCTTAGCGTTGCCTTTGTTACTCTTATCTAAATGTGAGATACTGCCCCTACATCAGTTGGCCAATCTGTTTCTCTACCCAGACTTCAGCTGGACTGGGGAAACGAACTAGCCAAATGGAAACAAAAAAAAAATACCAAACCCACCCGCCCAAAACCAAACCAAAAACAAAAGAAAAAACCAAATCAAACCAAAACAAAAAAGAGACAAACAAACAAAACAATCCAAAAAATCCACCGAAAAAACCCAAAAACAAAAAACAAAAAAACTTCCAAACTGTCCAAAACAACCACAGTATCCCAATCTAGTTCAGTATGTGCCTGCATATACTGAACTAGATTTTCTTTGGGAAAAGTTGAAGGTGCTTTAGAAGAGCAAGAACAAGCAGCCAGAGAAAAGTAAAGGCTTTGGTCCCCAAAAAAGTGTTACCATCCAAGAATTTCAAGTAGAGTTGTGCCATCAATATAGACATTGCTGTATTCCCTTTTACCTGCTTTTCCTTCTAGTATCTTGTTATTCGACTTTCTAATTGCGCCACAAACCCCAAGAATAATTAACAACTTAATACTGCTCTCTTTGCTAACATAATTTTTGCTCTAAATCTAATGCACTTTTTGTTTAAATGGTTGAATTTACAGCATAATCTAAACTTGAAACACTTCTAATCTGTAATCATCTTGAATTGTTGCTTCTGTTTCAGATCTCAAGAGGAACTTTTATGTTGGCAGCTGGTCTATTTTTTCCACCTATATTCATCTAATAAAATTAGAATTTATTACTGTTTATGAAAGAAAATGTCTCTTTCCAGAATTTCTGTGCTAAGAGGCAGCTGAGAAGCTTCTAAAGTATTTCTTGTTTAGCAATTTGATCAATTCAAGAGAAAGAAAAAATTTAGATAACTTTTAGATCTTAATAAGAGTTAAGTATCAAGGAAACAAAAAATATGCAAGTTGTCATATCCTGCGCAGCTACATTTGAAACAAAGTTGATCATAAAGTTGGTACTGATTTCAGTTAGCCAATTTAAACTTCAAATATATTTGGTATGTGTACATATATATATATACATTCTAAAATACATGCAAATATAATAAAGATTTTAACTGTACTGTTTTATGCACACAATCTTTCCAAGAAAACTTTATCTTCTTTAAAGTAGAAAACAATCACTATCTTGTATGGCAAGTCCATCCTGCAAGGCTTCTGTTGTTAAAAATTTTATTCTTAACATGATGACTGAAAAATTAATTATAATGGCTAATATTTTTAGACATTGTAATCTATCTGGTGCTAAATACACCACTTGATGAAATTAATCTTCTCAACTTGATAGCAGGTCTTAAGCCTGCCACACTAGTGAGTTTTGCACTTCTGGATTGCATGCTTGTGTGTGTATGTGTGGTCGCAACTGTTCCCTAGAAATTACAAGTGATTTAGATTTCAATTTTATATTTACGATTTATTTAGAATCATAGAACTGTTAGGGTTGAAAGGGATCTTAAAGATCATCTAATTGCAATTCCCTTGATGTGAACAGGAGTACATTTCACTAAACCACATTGCTCAGAGCTCCATCCAGCCTGGCCTTGAAGATTTCCAGCGATGAGCCATCCACAATTTCTCTGGGCAGCCTGTTCCAGTGCCTCACCACGCTCACAGTAAATTTATTCCTAATATCTCATCTAAACCTACTCTCAGTCTGAAGCTATTTCCCTTGTCCTGTCACATGTCTTCTTAAACAGTATCTCTCCATCTTTCTTGCAGGCTCCCTTCAGGTACTGGAAGGCCACTATTAGGGCACCCCTAAGACATCTCTTTTCCAGGCCGAGCAATCCCAATTCTCTCAGCCTTTCCTCATAGGAGAGATGTTCTATCACTAACTCCTACAGCAGATGAGTTCAAGGTTTGCTCTAAAGTTGCAAATGCATCTTCTATTTCCTTCGACATTGTCGTTCATTAACAGTGAGAAGTGGTCAGACACCGAGGAAAGTCTTGAAAAGGTCTTCATGGAGTCCATGGAAAATCAGTGTTATTCTGTGAATCATTGTTCTCCACACCTATGACAAGCCTACTCCAAATAAAATAGATTGATGTTCAATAACCTTAAATTTGTTTTTATTTCTATTTTAATTTTGTACTTTCTGGATTAGTTTCTATTGCTTTCCTTTTTATCTTTGGTGGTATTGGGACATTTGAATGGGAGGAAAAAAATATATATCTGAAATACTGACTAGAAAAATTACTGTCATTCTAGCAAATTGGTTTAAAAAAGTCCTACAAAAAACTGCGTCAGGAACTTTGTTTATTAAGTAGTAACTGGCAGATAAGTGCACAGGACAGTTCTCAGACTCATTCAAGTTTTAAGTTTATTTGATAGAACAGATGTGGACAAGAAGTGATAAATGCACATATTCTAATATGTTTAAAGAAATATGGTTACAGATATAAATCCTCCATCCAGTTTCTGGATTTTCTACCTACCACAAAACATTCTCAAGCAGATTGATCTAATCTCAACAAAGAACATCATTTATCAGAGTAATACAAGGCAGTAAACAAGAAGTCCTAAGAGTAACATATTTTTGTTATGCTTTCTATGCAAACACTACCTTCAAAATTAAACTAAACACGGAGAAGTGGTCTAATTACATACAATTTACCTGGAATTAACTAATTATTTCCATATATTGTTTTCCTAATTTTCTGGGCCTTGTCCAGTTTATAACTCACATTATGTGACCACTTTTCTGAAGGTTTCTAGAGAATACCGCACATTTTACGCATCAGCATAGAGCATTTCCTTGAGCTAAATGTTTTCTTTACACTCTTGAAACAACCTTTATTTTTTTTCCCCAAGGATTTTTAATTATTTGTATAAATATTTGGGCATATTTGTTTGTCTTTAAATCATGTGTCTATTATAGTGCCAGTGAATATATTACCTTTTAAGGTCCTTAAAATTATTATTGAATTTACATATAGACTCTGTCATGCTTAATTAAGGATAAGGATAGATGAAAAAACACTCTGGAAACACTGATTCACAATCAATAGTGTGTTAATTTACTGAAAAGTCATTCTCTAAATGAGGAGTTATTGAAAAATCTTGTTTACAAGTTTCTATCCATCACAATCTAAAATATTTACATTTTCCTTATGTGTACTCTAGGCTTATCAAATAATGTTGGTAAGTTAAGTATCTACTATTCACAAAATGATTAAAAGAAAAACATTTAACAGCTCTGGAAAGGAATGTGACATTGTCAATTTAAAATGAGGGAATGCAGACATTTTAGTGCTGTTCTCTCTCAGTCATTGTAGAAAGGTCATCCCAGATGGTGCAGATGACGCACATGGCAAATGGGAAGGGAGACAGAAAGCAGGTTTGAAGATAAGCGACATAGCATCTCATCAGTAAGTCTGAGTGGTGTAAAAAATACCTTAAAAGTTATTATGCTATTAAGTTATACAAAACAGAACCATCCCCTGGTATGCCGATTTCTTCTTTGGGCTAGAGGAGATGTGCTAATTCAAATGCAGCTTTATGCAAGGGCTAGAAAGAAGAGAAATGCAGGACCATTACTACAAATTGGCAATGACTGGAGATAATGGCTGGGTAGGACTTCACAAGGTAATGGCCAGGGTGAAAATCTAACAACTGTGTTTTGCTGTGAATAGAGGGGGAGCTGAAACAAATATATAAATATTACTGCTTTTCTGTTAAAGTCTGATGTGAGTTACAAGTGTAACTCTAGTGTGCCCTAGAGCCTTGTAACCATCTGGGTACTATGCTATCTTGACAGGCTATGGGCAGAAACAATAGTCCTGCCAAGAAAAATAACTGAAAGCAATCTGTGTTTCACCAGCCTGAAAAAATAGCATAGCTAATTTTTCAAGTGCAGTCCTCAGTTCATTATAACATTCTGTTGCTTAACAATATTATCTGACTCCATGTAAAGCAACCAATTAAAGAAGCTAGTTAGGAGCCCTGTGTGCATCAGCTGCAGGCAGTAATTTGTCCTAGAAATCAGATAGAAACTGATGTAAACTGATATGAACACAACTGCATTTTTTCCACTGGTTATTCTTTCTAGACCCCCTCCCTGGTCTCAAGAGATCGGGTGCGGCATGGTCAAATTTTTTAATACACTTCTTCTAAACCATTTTTATTTTCAGAAAAGGAGTATGTGCCTTGAGGCTGTCAGCTTAATTTTTGCCCAGTACAAACTGCCACAATTTAGAGTTCGCTTCTTTATAGATTATTTTTTTCTGTTATGACTCTTCTGTCATTTCATTTCTGTGGTGAAGTTCAAGTACTTCGTAGTGAAGGACATGTCCTTCTCCACAAGCAACAAGATCAAGATTTTTAGACAATATATTTAGTTATATTATTATTAATTATATTTAAACAATCCTGTCTACATATTGATCCTTATGGATATTCAGGAAAATTAAGTCCTTGACTAAAAATATTTTTAAAATATAAATCTCACAGATAGTTCAGAAAAACGTATCTGTTGTTACAGACTGGACAGAGGCAGCCCATTGAAAGATAATGAGCAGACATCTTTTAGAATTACAGGTAATTTTACAATTTATAAAAGAATTTCTTTTTTCCTGAAAACTATTTAAATAAGAAATCTAAAACTTGGAAATTTAGTAGCAAATATATATATTTTCAGGGTCACTTATGACTATTTCTAACATTTCCCTACAAGCTTTTGCCAAGCTTCAATAGGAGTTTGGGTCTAAAGATGAGAAAGAATCTCTGTATTATGTAATAAACTTCCTACAGTCCTGCTAAATTAAATCAATATGAATTATTCCAGTTCATTCTGTAGATCAAGCCCAAGGCTCTGTTTACTCATGTTTCTAAAAATTAGATGC
>VXBT01006737.1:117-64453 GCA_013400235.1 Oriolus oriolus
TTTGCTTAGAATAAGCTCAAGACTACAAATTGAAATTATTAGACAATTTTGGGGAAAAAAATTTTGCAGCTGTTAAAGTGTGCTGCATAACACAAAAGTCTAAACAGTAACAGAAATGCCTTTGACAGAAATTTCTGTTGGAAAGTAGGTCAAAGGCTGCAATTTACTTGTTGCAAAGAGGGTCTAAGGAGAAATGGAAGAAATAAGTTAATCTCCTGTTTTCTGAGTATATTTTTTTCTGTAGATTTTGTGTTAGCTCTGGTTTTCAGTGTCCTGGTGACTAAAATGCAATGCTATATAAATACTTTGAGACAGAAATTATGTTATTCCCTTTATTTGACTGTTGCTCTAGCAAAATGTAAAAATATCTGCAGTGGATGGGTTTTTTTCTTTAAATACTGAATTGAAAGTCTTTGTCATGACCACAGCATTCAACTTAAAGTACTTAAGCTTAAACTACCTATTTAAAAGCGTGACTTGTCCAGCAACTTTTTAATAGACTGGAAAGCCAGTCTGATCACAACACTCAACTTCTGTTCCATGCAGGGTCGAATTTATTCCAGTTCCTTCTCTCTGGAAAAGTGGAAACAACAAAGTAATAGATACATCCCCTTGCTAGTTTATGCGCAGCTAGGCTTTGATCTCATCATTCCAACTATAAAACTAATTTTGAGCTCGGTAAATAACAATTTATATTGCACAAGTAGAACTTGAGTTACTACACACAAAGGGCATTTCAGGCCCCTTTTCACATTCAGCCCATGATTGGCAGGATGCTGCCTGGAGCTACTGGATTTTCCCAGCTCCCAGCAAGCAGCCTCATGGCACCAAGACTGCTTCTGTACCCAACACAGCAATTTGGTTCCAAGGTTATATGTTCAACTTCCCCACATCAGTGGGTTTGTGCATCTCATGACCAAATTACTTTTCACGTGTGTTACAATACTGCATTATTTCCTCCTACTTCAAGAATGATCAACACCAATTAATCTTGGCGCTGCAGACTCCAAAAAATCCGTGTCACAAAGAAACCTGAGCTAAAGAACAGATTCTCTAGTGCCTAAGAGCAGGCAGGAATTCACACTGCATTCTTCCACAGCATTAAAGGAATCAATAGCATCCCCTCCTATTTGCACTTACCTCTTTTCATAAAACTCCAAGAAAATTCATTATGTTTGTGGTATCTATTCTCACAATTTCAGCTCAATTTGACTGATGACCTCAGAAGTTTTAGGGGCCAAGTTAAATAGACAAAGTGACCAAATGCAATCCTTCTCATAAACCCGGCTAAAAAGGACACCTAAGGGATTACTACTACTTACCTTCTTTATAGTCTTCCTTTTTTGAACCTGATTTTGGTTTTGCCAGCTGGCTACATTAAGAAAGAGGACAGAGGAAAGGAGAAAAGAATTGCTGAATTAGAAGTATTGTACAGGAATCTTATATTGCATTGCATTTTACACTTCCCCAAGACTGGGGAAGCTCACCAGGTTTATAATCCGATGCCCTACATCACACAAGGAAAAGCCTGTGGACCCCAAGGAGGACTCAGATTCTGAGTCTGCTGCATACCATATGCACACAGTTCTCAAAGAACAGACATTTCCTAACCGTAATCTCGATGCTCCATATGGCAACTACTATCTCAGTAACCAAAGAGGAGGGGAGCTCTCAAAGGAGCTGTGAAGAAATACATGGGGTTTATGCAAGCAGTCTTTTACTAAGAAGAGTGATTCTGGTTCTAAGATACTGGTACTGATATTAACATACTCACATTCCCCTGTGGACTTTTAGCTGTAGATTTACCATGACATGACTTACTGTGCATGCTTTCTCTTTTCATTACATAAATTGAACAGGGATTGAACACCTAGAAATAGAATACCTCATAAAATATCAACTGATATTTCCCTTAGTATTTCCATGCTTCTGTTAAAGGTAGAGTCTAAAATGGATGCCATGTTTTCCTCATTGATCTTAGTGTTCACTGAAACATTCAGTGTATATTGACTCTAATCAGAATTTAAGTCCAGATGTACCCAGCCCCTCTGAGGACCAGCCAGAAAACAAGGGTGTCTTCTGCCAAACTTCTATACTCTTAGTGCTGCAGAAAAACACTTTGTCCTGGGAGTAAAGCCTAGTTAGGAGAGTTTTTCTCCTATGTCTCTTCCATTTATAACAGCATTCCGAGGGACATTAAAAGTTTTCTTTCAGAAGGATAGCATTTACCCAGAGAAACTCAAAGGGAACTGAAGACAGACTTTTTAATGGATGTTGATCTTGTTCATATTTACATTTACCATGTGAGGAAAGCTCTGATGGCCATGGGACAGGGCTTGTTTGGTTTACAATCCAAAGTCTCATAACAAGTACACCAACTAAATCTCATGCTGAAAGTGGCAGAAACCAGACTAGATCCTTCTCCTTCTCCATGGTAATGCTACCAAGAGGTAACATGAGTCAATGATGGAGAAGATGACAGGAGTGTGAAGTACATGAGGACTACAAGGATGTCAGGAGGTTATATAGGGAGAAAATTAAAAGGCCAGAGCTTAAGTACAACTTAATCTCACTAGGGTCGTAAAAGGCAACAGAAAATTTTTTTACTAATATATCAGCAACAAAAGCAGAGCTATGGAGAATCTCCCTCCTTTACTTGATGAAAAGGGAAACAGAGAGACAGCAGTGCTCAGGGCACTCACCCTCTGACCTGGAAGACAGGGACTGGAAACAGAATGAATCCCACATAATCCAGGAGAAAATGGTTAGTGATCTGCTACACCACTTAAAACACCCATAAGTCTATGGGTTCCAATGGGATCCACCCAAGGGTACTGAGGGAGCAGGCAGAAGAATTTGCCAAGCCACTTTCAATCATTTATCAGCAGTCCTGGTTAACTGGAGAGGGCCCAGTTGACTGGAAGTTGGGAAATGTAATATCCATCTACAAGAAGGGCTGCAAGGAGCATCCCAAAAGCTACAGGCCTGTCAGCCTGACCTTGGTGCAGGGAGGGTCATGGTCCAGATCATTTTGAGTGCCATCACATGGAACACACAAGACAACCATGGGATCAGGCTCAGCCAACATGGGCAGGTTCTGCTTCATCAACTTGATCTCCTTCTACAAGACAGTGACGTGCTTGGTGGATGAGAGAAAGGCTGTGGATGTTTTCTACTTGCACATTAGTAAAGCCTTTGATAATGTCTCCTGTGGCATTCTCCAGGAGAAGCTGTCACTGCCTGCTCATGGCTTAGACTGCAAAAGCAAAGCAGCAATTTTAATGCAGATTCCATAATCCTTTGCAAGGAAAAAAAAAACCAACAAAAACACTGACCTACCACCCTGAGGATTTCTTCCTTCTTAGTTCAGTAGTCTTGAAAATGATGGATAAAAAAACCCCAAAAAAACCCTAATCCATACAACTGAAACTCCTGAAAGAGTTCCATGGGAGGAAAACAGAGTCCTTGACAAGCCTCACTCCAAGGCAGGGCAGACCACTTCTGAGTTGGATTTGGCCTGTGTTTCCCATTGAAATGTAAGACAGTCTGGAAAGAAGAGCCTGACTTGGAAAGATCAGAGAAGAGTTTTAGCTTTTGAAGGCTATGTTAAAAGCACTGAACTCCTGCAAGTTAAATGATTCAGTTATTGAAGTAGCAACACTGAGATGCAGAAAGCATGGGCTACTTGACATCCTTTACAGGCATATAATTTGTCTCTTTGTTACTAGGGCAGGCCAAGATTATAAAAGGTTTAAGTAAAATTTTCACTAGTTTAGTTATGAGTTTTAATTAAGCACAAATGAGTCCCAAATTCTAAACAGAGTTTTGTTTTTAAAGCATCTAAAGTAGAACAAATAAACACTTGATTAAAGAGTATTTCACAGGCACTTCAGGCCAGCTAAAATGCACTCTGAGGTTATGTATATTTTGTGTTGAGCGCTGGGTTCTGATGCCTTTTTGTCATCAAAATGTGGGCATTCTCTGTGTGACCATTATTAAAATAAAAGCAAAGCAGTCTCTAAGTTAATCTTCATAAGATAACTTTTCAGATAAGAAACTGATTCAAAATAAACAGGAAAGGGGAAGGATAAATAAACCAGCAAACCATGAGGCGATGCAGAAAGGTTGTATTCCCAGGGGTGCAGGCACGCTGCAACAGCCCCGTGGACCAGGATTTGTGCCGAGCCTCCTTCCTTAGCGGGGCTGCCAGAAAAGGGGGATCGGGAGGGGACCCCGCCGGCCGCGCTGGGCGACCCCCGGCTACACCCCCGGCTGCTTCTTCACACGCGGCAGCGCTCCCGACGGCAGCCGCACCCGAAACTTCGTTTATCCCGTCCTTTTTCCCTCCGTGCGACAGCGGTCTCCGGTGCTTTCCCGCGGGGGACTCGGGTTTCCCAGCTCCCCGCAAGAGCCCCGAAGGCTCCCGCCTGCCGCCGGTCCCCCGCCGCCTCCCGGGCTCCCGGTCAGCGCCTCCCGCCGGCTCCCCCCGTCCCGGTACTCACGACCCCGCCGGCTCTCCTGGCCCCCTGCATCCCGCGGCTCTTGGGGCGGCTGGAGAGCACCTGGAGCGCGTCCAGGTGCGTCGGCTAGTGAGGGAAGGGGATCCAAGGGGATCCAAGGGGATGAACTCGGAGCTGGAGCCGGGAGGTCGCGGGCAGTGGTGCGGCTGGCGGTCGCCTACGACGCCCACCCTGCCCGCTCCTGCATCCCGGGACACGGGGTGCTCGGGTGCCCCCCGACCCATCTCCGTGAGACGACAGGGCAGCCAGAGTCACAAGCGGGAATGGCGCCCCGTGTCCTACTCCTGGCCTCTCAGCTTGCTTCTCTTCACTAAAAATAAACTTGAAGGAAAAAAACTAAGCAGTTCCAGTGTCTTCCGGCGACAAAAAATGTTTGGAAGATTTGAGACAACAGCAGGAATCAGGATCAATACACTTTAGAAGAATTCCATGCTGTTTTCTTGAAAAAACCCCACGGTTGTCTTGAAACAGGTTCTTTCACCCAGTGTGCAAAAGGCTGATCCACACAAAGTAGAGGTATTTGATTTATTTGCAGTTCTGTGCAGAAAAAGGTGGTACACAGTAAATCCACAAAGCCAGCATACTGACTATCAAAACTTTGCAAAGACACTAATGTTGATTGGCTCCCAATTACATAGTCTTCCAATTAATTAATATTCAATCTTCTATTGGTTGAATGATTCTCTCACTTCATATGCTAATTAGCCAACATGCTCAATCTTCTTTCAAGCCGGTGTCCACTTTTCTTCGGCTGATGCCTTCCCTTCTTCAGACAGATCCTTTCTTGATCCAGAGGGCATGATCTACTACCAAAATTACCTAGTTTAATAAGTTTGCCTTGTTTTGTTCCTCATAATCTGGCATTATATTAATCATTTCAACAAGTGTCGCTGGTTCAGCACTCTGTTATGTCTGGTTTCAGTTATGTGCTTAGCTTCTTTCTTCTATTTTTTTTTTCTATAGGTGCTACAATTAGTGAGACATTAGATATTTAACATATCTATTTGGGAGCCATACACGAACATTAGAATATGTCAAGTATACTGAAGTCAAGTATCACAGCCAACTGAGGGTTGTAATTTCTTTCTTCATATCCTAATGAGAAAAAAAATAAGACAAATTAGGAGTCAGTGTGAATACAAGCCTGAGAACCCTGATAGCTTCTTCATCAAAAGAATCAAGAATCTGTACATACATACAATTATTAGTAATATTTAGCCAGTACATGTGCTACCACCATCACAATGTCCTTCTAGCCCCACTAGCTTCAAACATATCCTTAGGCACCCAAAACAGAGAGCAGGCTAGAGAAACTGCAGGGATCTATCTCGAGGGACAATGGGTCTCCATCAAGGTGCTTTCAACAATAAAAAAGAAGACAGTTTCTGAAGAGCCACAACTGAAAGCTGGACCTAAAGCTAAAAGCAGATGTAGAAAACAACCAAAGAAATCAAGTCCAGTCACAAGAGCTCAAAGCCCTGATATAACATAAACAAATCCCTCCTCATGCTAAAACATATTATTTTGCTAGATGAGAGAAGGGTGCATTTTTCAGGAATGTCCTCCTTGGCTAAAGAGAAGAGGCTTCCTCTTTTTTTAAAAGGCAGACTGAGAACCATAAAGAATTTTATGTAATTTCATGCATAAGTATCTGGAAGACAAATGGATTCAAGGATCTTGAATCTGAAGACTGAATATCCAATCTATCTAAGACAACTCAATACTGAGATTGCCTGCCTGGGACCATGGGTGCCTATGGAAGATTTCTGCTGAGTTCTAACAACAAGGAGAAATTATCTCTCAGAGGAAGAGATTAGAGATTTGGACTCGCTAGCACCAAACCGTCATAGGCAGAAAGCTCCCCATATGTCATATTAAAGATGCTTGAGCCATGTTAAGTTAAAAAGAAAGCCTGGTGAGCCTACAGAAAAGCCTGAAATTCTTGTAATGTTTCATATTTAATTTCTTTCCAAGAATGGAATGAGTGCTATACAAGCATTACCGTATGTGCCTGCCTTCAAGGGGAGAGAGAGGAAGTGGCACCCTGAGAAAAGAGCTCTCCTTCTGCAGCCCCCCACCCTTAAAAATTCTGGAGAAGGACTAGTGACAGACAGATTAACTGGTTTGAGATGCCTATGTAGGTGGACCCATTGCTTTTTTTCTGCTGAAACTGCCAACAATTATGCCAAATACAACAATGGGTTTGCAATATGGATAGATGTCTTCCAGCATGAAATGAAAGTCTTGTAAAGCAGGCAACTAAGCAGTAAAGAGTGATAAACAACGGCGATATTCACAGTGAACACATACAACTGCATAACACACACACACACACACATAATACCATGTGGCAGAAAGTGCTGTAAGACAAAAAAATTTACCTCCACTAATTCGGTTTTGTCGGGATTTTCCCGATGTTGGTAAATGCACATGCTAAGAACAGAGTATAGTTTTGCCATGCTCGATATACTGACGTTCTCAGTGGCTGTGACGACAGCATCCAACACTTTCTGAAGAAAAAAAAAGTGGAAACTACAATTCAGAATAGGACAAGGTATGTCCTACTTTCTTATATTGTTAAATAAAAGTGGCACTTTGGAGAGCTGATTAAATATCTCACAAGATTTAACTGGAGAAAACTAGTTAATTTTTCACACTTCAGGGAAAAGGAAGGTTTAAAGTTCAGACAATATTTTCTTACTCATCAGTCTATGACATCAACAATCATAACTGCCAATCAACTGCCTCCAGAACAGCAGAGAACAACACAATCCACTTTGTTATAGAGTAGCTGCCACCACAAAGCCACAGTTGTATTTCATTAGAAATGCAATACAGGGCCCTGGAAAATGTGTCTGTGGAAGCCAGGCTACAGATCGTCCAGATACAGCAGTGCCAGCTGGAAACAGAGGCTCCTTAGGTGCTCACCTCTACCCATTAGGTGGATGTGTACTGTGCCAAACACCAGTTAGCTCCTACCTTTCAACTCAAGAGTGGATGAACCAGCAGAGTGACCACCCGTAGCAAATTACCAATCTCTACACAGTCCCTTCTGTTGTGGAGATGTGAACGTGATAATCTATAGGAATACAACACTAACAAGCTAGTGGCACCATTGCTGGGGCTGTCCAGTAACTGTATCGTGTGAGGTCAGGAAGATGTAATTTAAGAAAGCAGATACACGCAATGAAAATATTAGTGCCCCACAGCTGCTTGCCATTAACTCAGCCTCACTCAGATCAGTGAGCACAAGATTCGAGTATTCCCCTGAACTTCCTTCTCCCCAACGTGCAGGTAAGAGGCACAAAACCCACACAGCGTGCTTTCAGCTGCTGCAAATACAACATGTAGAACGTGACAGAGATGCATGGCCAACATCCCCTGTGAAACTGCTTCTAATTGCTGCCACATAGGTGACTGCATGCTTTTCTATTTGTTCAGCAAGTTCTATCCCTATTACCAAGCAAATAAACAACAAAACCCGCCACCAATCAAACCGACTTAAGAAACCCAAACAAATAATAAAAAATCCCATCCCACAGAGAACCAAGCAGAGGTATTTTGCAGGTTCACCCAGTTTCCTGACTTCAGGAAAGTTCCAAAGAGGTTTTCCAGTACAAGCGTCAAGTTCCAGTGACACTCAGGTTAAGGAAACAAGTTTTCTAAAAAGACATGTTTCATGACTGTAGCTTTCTCCTCACAGCTGAAAAACATATATCAGCCGAAACATCTATAAGGACTCTACCATACCATTTCTCCAGCTGGCAATAACTTCAGAGCACATGCTATTAGCACCCTGACTCTAGAAAAACCTATATGGCTTCCCTCTACACGGAGGCAGATGCGAACAACAAAACCGCCTGAAATTTGCTTCCTTAGGACACCAGCCTCAGAAAGCTAGTTTCACTTCTACAAATTATGTCGCAGCTTAAAAATGTGATAGGAATTGTGTGGACAAGCCCCTTCACAAAAGGGGATTGCACTCTGGTCATATTCTCCCTATACAGAGGAAATATCCAAATAATACTCTCTTTCTTGGGCAGGTAAACAGCAGCCTCTTCGGCTTTGACCAAACTCCGGGACTTCAACTAGCAATTTCCTGAATTTTCATCCAGGCAATATTCCCTGCAAGTCAGGTCCTTCTTTTATACCCTCTCCAGTTCATTCAAAGGAACCTCTTTTACCCTCTGCAGCTAGGCCCACTTTTGACCCTTTCCCCATCTACAGCCTAGGATAACAACTTCTTTCCCTTAGAGGACTGGAAAAACCTTATAACACTGTAACTGTATGAATGCAAAATTCTAACACTGGATTTTGAAAGAATTTTGGAAAAGCAGGTATTAGCATTTCATCCAGGCTGAGCTTTAGGTCAACCTGCTAACTTCAGGTTTAAAGCCATAACTGCTAAAAATCAAGGTCCTTTTCTGGTTCTTAATAAATGAAAATATTCAAACAGGAAAACAAAACAACCCTACCCCAACCCGTTACAAAAACTGCATTAATAACTAACAGTACTAGCAGGTTGTCTGTGGGCTATTTTAAAATTTAACATGGGCTTTTACATTAAAAGTGAGGAAGAGAACCCTATCTTCTAAAATATAGTGAGAGCAGCAGTTTATACCAGCTGTGGAAACAACATTCGTAGTCCCTTACAGGTTGAATAATTTCACAAGCTATGTATACCTCTCATAAATTGTTTGAATTGGCATTGGTTAACAATTGACTTAATTTGCAATCATAAAGAAAATGTCCTGCTTCAGTATTAACAAAATTGAAGTTAGACTTACTCTGAGCTCAGAGTAATCCACATACACTCCTCGTTTTTGAATTTTGATTGCTTTCTTGTCCCATACTTGTGGTTGCCCATCCACCTGAGAACATTTTGCAGGAAGGTGTACCTGCGAACCTGGAGTGACACAAATTTAAGTCAGGATTTCTCTTGATGTGGAATCGAGTATCCATGAAGTATCCTGTACTTGAAGTAGAGTACCTTTTTGCAGTAACAGGGAAAAATTTTACTCAATTCATGGTACTCAAATGCAAGCCCATGAAAAATTATTGACAGAAAATTATCCCCAAAGCAAATACTGTATTAGCTGTTAACTGACAGTAACAAAGTTTTATATGTAGAATATCCTTACCTGCATTGTTTTTTGATGCAGGAGGTTCAGCAGATTGCTTCATAATCAAGTCCTCAAAAAACCCTTTTCTTTCGGCACAGGTAGGCCGTGGGATATGAAAAACTTCTTCACGATTAGTGTTAAACAATGATTTTATCTAGACCATGAGAAGAAAAGATATTTCAGATATAAGGCCACAAAATTTTTTTATTTTATATTCCAAACAGATGGGTGCATTTCTAAATTACACTGAATACTCATGTAGATAAGACAAGCTATTGAAAGTTAAATTCTTGGCCTTGAAAGGCTAGATTTTCATAGCACTGCAAAGTAAAATACCTTCTCTAATGAATCTTCTAGAGTTTAAGATCCATGAAAAAGTATGATAAACCAATGAGAAAGGGATGACATTCACCACCCCAAACACTGCTTATTTTGCACTTACCTGGCTTGATGTTCTTTAGCTTGAATATTTATGACAGCTACAGAGGGAAGAGGCAGGGCTCAGCAGACAATTACCAACTTTTTGGTAATGTGGATTGTTTTTTTTTAATTTTAGAAGGCACTTATTAATTTTATAATAACTTCTGTTACTTAGACAAAATAATCAGAGCAGCATATTGACATTTTAAACACCTTCCTTTAATGAACACTCTCAGATTCTAGAAAGCTCAGCATGTGTTCTTAATTAATTTTGTTAAGGAATACAACAAAAAATTTATTTCCAAGTTGCTTAAGCAGAAGTTGGTCCTTAGCTTTTTAATTTGTCAAGTTTCCACCTAGATGAAGAAAGAAATTGAATTTTTTGTGAAATAATTTAAATTAGAAATTACATTCTATCACTAACAGTGTGACCACAGTACTTTTTCAGTAAAAATGTTTTCAGAAAAACAGTCTTTTTTCCAGCTACCTTTCAAGCACTGTGTATTCTTCACTAACTACACACCTAACCATCTTGAAGCCACTGAACGGGTTGTATGAAGTGTATCTATATGTCTGTCTAGTAAGCATGAGTGTGTGAGAAAGGAGAAAAAGTTGGGTCAAAGTCAATCTCTTTACTCAAAAAACACTTTAGACAAATGCTTGCAGCATTGTTTTGTCTAAGCAAATTTTAAGACACAGGGTTCTGGTGCCTGAGTAATAACAGCATGAATCTGCTTAAGAGCAGCACAGTACTCCAACGTTTCAATGATTTGTAAATTAACAAAAAACTGAGTAACAAAGAAAGAAAAGTATTGATAGAAATACCTCTTCTGGGAGGTCTTCATGTGGTACATCAGATGTTGCAAGGAGCAAAACTGGAGCAAAGTATGGAATGTTATTCAGTAGTCCTGTAAAACCGGCTTTCAGTGTAGGTCCAACAGCGTCCCACCAGGAAGGGATTTGTGGGATATAAATGATACTTGGTGCTGTTCTTTGAGCTTCTCGTATCAACTGGTAAAATGAAAGCTTGGATAAGAAAACTACATCATGTAGAACAGACCACTAAGTAATTACACATCAGTCTAACTGTCTTGTGAAATAAGAATGCATAAAGCCAAGACATCAAGACAAACCAACAAATGAACAACTGCTTAACAATAGGGTAAAATTTTCACTTTGCTTCAAGTACAGACATTGCTATGAAGACAAAAACAGAACTGAATCTCATTTCAAAACTACTTAGGGGTAAGAAAACTCCTAAAGAGCCTCAAAACTCAGGTGATGTGATGATGTGCCTGAAAAATCAAGACTAATCCTTCAGCAAGATGTGTTAGCCTGGAGAAATTGCTGCACAACGGCGACTGCGCCGTTTCCAGTTCAGTGTGGGCCCATACCCACGTTAGACTGGAGCACAGCCTGAACAAAGGCCTATGTGAAAAGATGGGGGCTAACACAGTAAAATAAGCCAGGTCACAAATCATAATTTCAAGCACATTTTATAAGAGGTGACCAGTCCTGAGCCTGCCTGAAGAGCTAAATCGCTCACAGCCTCTCATTCCTCTCATTATCAAAGTATCCATCAGACCAGATGATGTCCTTTGAAAGACCTCAAGCCACTGCCTACAGATGGCGTCTCAGTCATAGAAGAGGACATGAATCTACTGCACGAGGGAAGTGGCAACAGCCCTTCCACATGGCAAATTTCTCCATGCACCATTTCAGAGTAACAGTATGCAGGGAGTTCCTGTCACAAGATAGGAAACATGTGGGATATCCCTGCAGTAGACAGGGTATTTATATAGCCACAGGTATAACCATGACATAACAAAAAGAGAATTGTTCCTCCTGAGTGGCAAACAAGTATCCAGTCACATGATGTGTCTGTCCTGACTCATGCAGCTCTAAAATGCTGCTAAAGAAGATCAAGATGTTTTAATACAGTGATGCCAAGCAATTAAACTTGTTTCCTTCCTAAAGGTAAAAAAATCAAAACTGCAGTAATCTGCTTATATTTATTTTTTCTACTTAAGGGGCACACATCAGTTTAGACATTTAAGCATTCCATGAGTTGTAATGCTTTCATTGCATTTCACTGCAGCAATACAAGCTGTATATGCATATGTATATGCAAAAAAACTCCTTTTCACAAAAACTTTGGCTGCCCTACAAATACAATAAAAAGGAGAGTTACAAAAAGTGCATGATGCCATCAGGCTGATGCAGAGCCAACTACTGAGATCACAGACACTTAAGAAGCAACAAAAACAGCTTTCTGGATCCCATAAAGACCAGCAGGATTACTTGCCACAGAGGGGCTTATTAGCAGCACCTCCTATCTTCCCAAGCTGCTAGCAACATCCTCCCTCTTTCATTTCAAATGGAAATGAAACATGGCTACATATAAATGTCCTTATTCAGTATAATTCCATCTACAAGAAAAGTGAATTTTCAGGCAAAAGTATACATAACAGCAAATTCAAATCAGGCCAACACCATTAACAGTGGGTTGTGCTTATTTAACTAGTTTATATACAGTTCAAGAATCCTATGAGATCAACAGAAAAAAAAGATACCTGTGAACATGTTTCTTCCTGTGATGTGGTGCTAACAAACAGGGTTGGTAGATCTAGTGTATAAGCTGGAAACTTTTCCAGGGCATGTAATACTGCAGGTGCCAAATCAAAAGCCTGCCCACATCCTGGCTCTTCAACTAGTAAGAACCGCGGCCTGTAAGATGTTGGCTGGTAAGAAGGATTTCTACAACAATAAGAAGAAAATAAGTTTAAAAAGGAGTGATGAAGAGGCACACAGATGTTAAATATTTTTCCTATACATTTCTTTTTCTGTAAATATATTCCATGTCCTACCAAATAATAAGCTGGTCTGTGATAAAGAAGACCAGACTATTTAATCAAAGTCTATTTTCTCAAAAACTGGTATCACTCCTCTGCTAAAAAATCCTGCCAGTCCCCAGTACGACTGCTATTCCTTTGGCTGGGATAAGTAATAATTCTTAAATCCCACAGGGGGACTCTCCAGGTGAATACACACAAAACAGCTGGTCAGTAACCTGATACAGGGCAAAATAACAACTCTCACAAAACAAACCAATCTGGGTCTCTTCACTGTCCATACACAAGTATTTTCAGCTTGTCTTGACTTTAAGTGAGATCTCTACAAGTGTCAAATTTAGCTAAAGTTTGGCCATAGTTCCTGGAGACAGTGGGAAGAAAGAAGCAAAACTACATTTCTAGGAAAAAAGATTAATGTGGGTACTTAAACACATTAGTTGCACTGGAAGAAGAACATGACTGGATTGTTTAAATTACAGTACTACACTAAATACACATAAGATTTATATTTATTTTATTCAGTCATTCTATTGGTTTCATCTTTGACTTGTGTATTAATTTCCTAATCATCTTGCTTTACTCGCATGAAATACACTTGTGAAGGGGTTTGTGCAGTTTCCCACCACCATGCTATTGTACATTTGCCTGCTGACGTCAAAGATCCTAGAGACCTAACCAAGATCAGCAAGTTGTATTTTCTGGGCAGCACAGCAATACGAAGGGAGAAAAATATCTGACAATAATCTGTTTTTTGAAATTATTGGACTATGTGACTTTCACAATTAAAATGTCAAAAGATAACAAAAACTCAGTAGGGTAAAGGTAAAAAAATGCAGACATTGTTTAAATTTTTCTCAAAGTGATTTAACAAACCACTCCTTGATTTTGTTTCTGATACATAATTTGCTACTGGTTCAACCATCTTGGAAGGTAGAAGGGCAAAAGATGGCTACATTAATCCATAGACATTTTTTAAGCTAAAACAACAGAGTGAACATTTTTGAGGTCTTGAATCTTTCAAGGAATACTATGGATTAAACCAACATGTTCTAATAATCTGTGAACCAGTTTGACTTTGTAAAAGAAGGCTGGGCCATTCAGTTTGATGAGTCAGGGCAGTGTAGTCAGAACAATTAAATCTAGTACCCAGTTGGATCTTCACAGCTGGATTCTTGAAAATATTGATCACCCCCACACACACCCTTAACTCCTTCATCTAGCAGCCCTCACATATTTACATAACACTTTACAGATGCAGCCATCTCAAAAATGTAACCATAGAGGACAAACATGTACCTGCTAAAAGTGCGCAATTCTGCCTTTTTGCTGTCAGGCTTCTTTTCAGAGACTGATGGTGAGTCATCATCACTGTCAATCCCATCATTCCCTAAAATAGGATTTAAAGACAAGAGAAATTTGTTAACTTTCCTGAATAGTTCATATCTCGCTCTTGCTTTAATACACCTTTGAAATCAGAGCCAGAAACCACTCCTCTTGCATTTTGTTATTTGAATGCTATTATCTGAAGAGTTCACCCTACCACAGATCAAAGGAGATTGCAGAAGTCTATACAAAGCTGTCCTATGATTTGTGTCAGGTATTATCTCTCTGTTGACAAACACTTGGGAGGTTTTTTTCCTTAGAATAAAGATGATCAGGAACAACTTTGGTAGTTCCTAGATACCAGAAAAACCCTTCTCCTCTCATTTAAGCATTTATTTACTACATTAGTAATAATTATTGACTACCTCAGTGGACAAGGGAAGGGTTACAGATGTCATTTTTCTGGACTTCTGTAAAGCCTTTGACATGGTCCCCCACAATGTCCTTCTCTTTAAATTGGAGACACATGGATTTGATGAGTGGACTGTTAGATGGATAAGAAAGTGGTTGGTTGGTCGCATCCAGAGGGTAGCAATTAATTGTTCAGAGTTTCAGTTGACATCAGTGATAAGTGGTGTCCCTCAGCGGTCCATACTGGGACCACTGTTATTTAATATCTTCATTAATGACATAGATGAAGGAATCGAGTGTAGCCTCAGTAAACTTGCTGATGAGACCAAGCTGAGTGGTGCAGTTGACACACCTGAAGTATGGGATGCCATCCAGAGGGATCTGGACAAGCTCAGTAAGCGGGACAATGGGAATCTCAGGAGGTTCAACAGGTCCAAGTTCAAGGTTCTGCACCTGAGGCAGGGCAACCCCCAGTATCAACACAGGGTGGGGAGGAACAGATTGAGAGCAGCCCTGCCAGGAAGAAGTTGGGGGTGCTGGTGGGTGAGAGGCTGGACATGATGCAGCAACGTGCTCTTGCAACCCAGAAAGCCAATTGTATCTGGGGCTGCATCCAAAGCAGCATGGGCAGCAGGGCAAGGGAGGGGATTCTGGCCCTCTGCTCTGCTCTACTCTGCTCTGCTGAGACCCCACCTGTAGCACTGTGTCCAGCTCTGGGGTCCCAGCACAGGAAGGACATTGAACTTTTGGAGTGAGGCCAAAAAGATTATGAGAGGGATGGAGCACCTCTCCTATGAGGAAAGGCTGGGAGAATTGTGTTTGTTTAGCCTGGAAAAGAAAAAGCTTCAGGGTGACCTAATTTTGGCTTTCCAGTACCTGAAGAAAACCTATAGGAAAGATGGAGATGCACTTCTTACAAGAGCATGTAGTGGCAGGACAAGGGGAAATGAGTTCCAACTGAAAGAGAGTAAGTTTAGATTAGATACTAAGAAAAAATTCTTTACTGTGAGAGTGGTGAAGCATTGGAACAGGTTGCCCAGAGAAGTTGTAGATGCCCCATTCTTGGAAGTGTTCAAAGCCAGGTTGGATGGAGCTCTGAGCAACCTGGTCTAGTATAAGGTGTCCCTGTCCAGGGCAGGGGGTTTGGAAGTAGATGACCTTTAAGGTCCCTTCCAATACAAACCATTCTATGATTCTACAATGTGGAAAGAAGTGCCTCATATGTGAAACCTTAGATCCATCTCTAAATGATTAATGTGATATGAGCTACTGTCAGTTAACAGGGGCTCCAGTAGACAGCCCATAGTTCTCCACTGCATGTTGCAAGTCACGCACAGCTGCCACCCTGCACAGTGTACACATAAAGTATAAAACTGCACTGTCATTATGGCTGAGAGGATTGTGTATGTTGGTTCCACAAATCAGAAGTTTTTGCTATGGCAGGATTTTAAACAAGTAGATGTTATTGTAATACCTTGGTTTTTCTTCAGTGCAAGCTTTGCGTGGGGAAATGCTCTCTGCAAGGCTTGCAAAATTCTTTCCAGGGTGTTTTCTAACAGCGGCTTTGAGATAGGTGGTAGTGCTCTCCCAGGTGAAGCCCCAGCTCTCTGTGATGCTGGAACAATCTTCTGCATGGCCATGGCAAAATCCTTTGCTGTTACTTTAATTGACCTGGCATCTATCTTCAGTCTCTTGTCACTCTCATGTATCTGCGGATAGCGGCGGCGCAAAGCACAGAGCCCAGCTTCAACACATAGAGCTTTAATATCAGCACCACAGAATCCTGACAAACAAAACAAGAACCAAATGTTATGTCAACATGTATATGTGTTATATAGGTTAAAAACTGTCTGGATAGCCAGGCCAAGAGTGTTGGGGAATTATGCTACATCCAGCTGTCAGAGGGTTTGCTAGTGGTGTTCCCCACGGCTCAGTACTGAGTCCCATCTGTTTTAATATCTCTATCGATGATCTGGATGAGGGGGTTGAGTACACCCTCAGTAAGATCGTGGACAACACTACGTTGGGTGGGAGTGTTGATATGCTGGAGAGCAGGAAGGCTCTGCAGAGGGATCTGGACAAGCTGGAACAACGATACGAGGTTCAACAACACCAAGTGCCGGCTCCTGCACTTCAGTCACAGCCCCAGGCAGCGCTACAGGCTGGGGGCAGAGTGGTTGAACACTGCCCAGAGGAAAAGGACCCACACTGTTTTCAAACTCACCAACACATTTCTCAGCCAGGTCTTCAAGTAAGCTGTCAGATGGCTTCAGGGTCCAGTCTCTTGTGTGAATTTTGAAAATTTCTAATCTTGCCTAGAAACAAAATGGTTGCATTTTAGTTTGCATTAAGTTTTCTCTTAAAAAACCAGCCAGAATACAAAACCCCCAAAACTCTCGCACTGGTACAAGTACTTTTCTTGTCTCCTAAACTTCTAAGTATTTTAAGTGTCAGTTGCTAATGCAATTGCTCCTTCTTCAAGAAGGAAATTTAATAATTCTTAAATTCTTACATCAAACTCTTGTGGAGGATGCAGTGAAATAAAAGGCATGTGCATCTTCCATAAAAACTGAGTTTTATAAATGCAAGACCTAATGATTTTTAAGAACAAATTGTAGTAAAAGCCTCATCTGCAAATGCATATTTTGTGTCAAAGAAAATTCTCTCAAATTTAGCAAAATTTCAGTGACAGTTTCAGTAGTTCATCAAATTTGCTTTTCTGCCAGTTCATTCAAAGAAAACAGTTCTAGCACTCCATTTAAAATTGCTACAGTTGCTACCAAGAACAAAAACTATGACTCAAAGTACTGTCACTCATCCAGAAAATGTCAAACATTGCCTATTCTCATCTCTGATCTTACTAAGTCTTTCAGTGAAGTATCTCCTGGTACACAGATTAATTATGGCACACTTCTAGAATTCTTCCACAGCAGGGAATTGTGAATTAGATCTGTTTCATGGCACCTTGTCTCTTGCTCCTGAGAGCAGATGAAAACTGGATACAGATGTTTGTGCTAAAGGCAATGTTTCATGCACTTTTACTAGCCTTCAATCCAAAAAGCCTTTTATATTTGCTCCAAAATAATGCCTTAGGTTTTAACTTTTATATTTTTCGCATCCTGTACTGCCTAGAGTGTAACTCTGAAGTTTCTTGTGGCCTGTTAGCTGCTGTTCTCTCATGCTGGTTCGACATAACAAACCTCTCTAGGTTTCCACCTCAAGGACACCAAGCCCCAAAATGCGTAAACTAAAAGCCTCTGAGAGTAGCACAAACTTGGGGTAGTTAGATCATTAACTGAGGTTAGAATTGGACAATTAACCCTGATATGCAAATGAACCAAACTTACAAAAGTGTGAAGAACTCATGACCTGGGGTCCATTTTGGGTGTTGCCTTTGGCCTGCCCAGGGTGTACCTTTGAAGGCCCTTCAAATAAATACTTATCTTTATTCCCTTAAAAAAAAACCAAAAGAAAATAAAAACAAAAGAAAAACAAAACCAAAACCCAAAACCAACAAAAACCAAAAAAACAAACCAACCAACCAAACAAACAAACAAAAAAAAAACAACAAAAAACCCCCTGATGCCTGAGATGGCCACCTGAAAACCAGAGACTAGAAAGGAATAAGGGTAGGTATTTATTTGAAGGGCCTTCAAAGGTACATCCTGGGCAGACCAAAGGCATCACCCAAGATGGACCCCAGGTCATGAGTTCTTCACACTTTTATAAGTTTGGTTCATTTGCATATCAGGGTTAATTGTCCAATTCTAACCTCAGTTAATGATCTAACTACCCCAAGTTTGCCCTACTCTCAGAGGCTTTTATTTTACGTATTTTGGGGCCTGATGTCCTTGAGGTGGAAACCTAGAGAGTGCTGCAGTGTACCTCATATCTTTGTCCAAGAGAGACACAAATACTTGTTGACCTCATCTTATTCCTGTATATATTCAGTACCAGCTTTGCTGTCCACAGTAAAATGCAGTGTCTCTGGATATCCCCCTTGTTCCAAGCTGTACACTACAGATGGAGACCTGCACTGCTCCACGATGCTGCCTTGTTACAGGGGTTTGTTATAAAGATGGGCTTTGCCACATAAGGTTGATTTGAAGTTCTGACCTCTTTGTTTGGCAAACTGAAGCGGAATTCTCGTTCAAAGCGTCCAGGTCTTCGTAAAGCAGGATCTATAGAATCCAGTCTGTTGGTGGCTCCTATTACCACAACCTCTCCTCTGCTGTCTAAGCCATCCATAAGTGTCAGAAGTGTCCCTACAACAGAGCTAACAGAAAAATACTATTTAATTCACTGGTTAAGTAAATTTTCTTCAGTCCCACATAACCTTCTCCACTGATCCTTCAAAGATACTGATCAGTGAAAGAATTATTTTAAGACATAGCAAAATACAGACAAGGTAACACAGACCTTGTGCTGATATCAAGCTTAGCAAATTGTTTCCAATTGTTGTTTAAAAATCATCTGAAATTCATTAGCACTGAATAACTAGTTTTCAGGATAAATGTGTCACATCAAGTTAAATAGGTTGCGGTCTTCTTTTCACAAAGATCAAGCACCTTCTACATAGATACAATACATGTCCTACCTATGAACCTGGTCTTGTTTGCTGGACCGTACAGGAGCAAGAGCATCGATCTCATCAAAGAAAATAATTGAAGGTCGCATCTGGTAGGCCTACAAAGAAAACACAGGAACATTGTCATCAGGAAAACAGCACGACTTGAAAGAGAAAATGCATGAAAACATTATGGTTGGAAAGGCACTGGAACTAGATTTTTCAGGCTAGCATCAGGGATCTCTACTAATTAACCTAATGAAAAACAGCAGCCTGTCAACCCACTGAGACTGGGTGACAGGAAACAAATCATACCAGTAGTTTTTACAGCTATTTGGCAACCATGAGAACAGAGAGAGGACTCAAAGGTTCTGGAAACAACCTTCCATTACCAGTTTAAATGAACATGTTTTCACCATGCATCGGTTTCCCTCTCATCTAAAGCCACCATCTCTTGCTTCTTGAGATCTTTTTGGTGGCTGTTTGAGTTGTGTGTATGGTGGAGGGCTTTTTGAGGGTGGTTGTGGTGGTGATTTTCTTGTTTGCTTTACTAATCTTTTCAATACATCTCAAGAGACTCCACTGAAAAAGGGAACACTGATAATCCCATTTCAGTGGAAGGAAATGATAAAACGTGAAAAAGAGTGAGCTCTTCTCGACCACAAAAAAATTAGTTACAAGCCCAACAGAACGCATGGCGTGTTTCAACCTTACCTGCTCAAATACTAAACGAAGCTGTCGTTCAGATTCTCCTACCCATTTACTCATGCAGTCAGCAGCACTTCTCATAAAAAAGGTTACCTTCCTGTCACCTCTGCTACATTCATTAGCAAGTGCACGAGCAACCAAGGTCTTTCCAGTCCCTGGTGGACCATAGAATAAACAGCCTCTACAATGTAAAAGAAAGAAAAGTTAAAAAAAATTCACATAAGAAAAAACGTCATGGAAAAGTATCTGTTACAACCCCCATCCCTAAAACACACTGATGCCTTTTGCTGGTCTTAAAATTAAGAGAGCTAAACACAGTTAAGAGGGAAAAAGGGTTTTACCTTGGTATTTATTTAAGGATCCTCAGGTACACTGAAATGAACATCAAAATGCAACCCTGAAGTCCCCACTGAAGAAAATGGCCGCCCCCAATGTGATGAGTATACAATTATATGCCTTACAAAAATTAGCATATCTATCAAAGATTCCCCAGTGAGGGGCTCAGGTGAGACCCCTCATTGAGGAACCCTTCCCCTGGATGGGCCTATCTTTGTTTACAGAATGTGTTCTGGAGAAGACCTTGCTTTCTGGGGTTTTTAGAGTGTTTGGTCTCTTGGCTTAACCGAATACTAGGTCTAAGGGAAGTTATCAAACTTAAAGAATTATAACTATGTAGGCTAAAAGCACTAAGAATACATAAAAGCTATATAAGAGAGTATATAAAAAGGGTATAAAAGAAAAAGCAAAAAATCATCATGGCATCAACACAACTCTGCTCTCCTACGATAAACACTTCATTGAAAAGATGAAGCAGTAACAGCTGAAGTGTGAGAGAAGTCAGAAGTGTTCCTACACAATTCTGCAAGGCAGCAAACAAAATGAATCAAGAGAATAATGCAGATGTACAAAATCTTGAGAAAAGATAGTTGCAACCCAGAAGGACATTTTCAAAACTTCTGAAAAACCAACAGAGATGGTTACAGTACAGTAGAGCAAAACAAGAGCAAGTTTTCAATGCAGAATCTTAGACTGGGATAACTTAGGAATCAGCAGTTCATTTTTCAATGATAAACTGCATATTCATTCTTTTTTTCACAAACGTCAAGATTTGAGAGTAAAGCATTTCATTCTCCCTTAAAAAGCTTTAGGTTATTGGATTTGGTCTCCCCTTGCTGGTGATTAAGGAAGAGGAAGTAGTCTAAAAATGTGAAGGTATTCTGCATTACTGTATTTCCATCAACTAGAAGACCCAATGCACCACTGCTTCAAAAAGAATTTCAATGAATAAAGAAGCAAAACACGGATTTTCTTTTCAATTTTTGTAATACTTTTAAAGTTACTGGAAGCAAAGAATTTAAAGTTCTATTTCAATATGCCATGACTGAATTTTGCTGACCAAGGATATATAAAGTTAATGAATTTGTAATAATCTCATTTTGTAACACAGAACTCGCTTAGCTGTGTAAGAAGGACACAGATTCTTATTTTAGCCCAAGCACAGAAAACACTGCAAAGTTCTAGTTGCAAGTCCTATCAGTTGTAAAACTAATACCTGAAAATACTTGGAAATAAAAAGGTTGTTGGAAGACAGAACTGGACTTCCACAAAACAAACAACGGTTAACTGGCAGTAGATAATTCCTTCCTGCTCACAAACTAATCAAGTCCACTTGCATGCAGGACTCTAAAGAAAAAGTCTCCAACTCCACCTTTTAAAGGCAAGACACTTTTAAAGGATAGCCTTGCCACACAGTAAATCTCTGAACATACATAAATGCTGTATTCTACCCATTTTTTTATAAATTACTTGCTACTAGTGCTAAAAAGAACCATAAACACTGCTGAAAATTTTGAAGCATGGAAAATAAGTGAGTTAAGAACTTATAGTTTTAAATGGTGTCTCTTACCTTGGAGGTTTAAATTTCAGTATCTCAAAGACATCAGGATAGAGCAATGGCAAAATGACCATCTCTTTTAAAGCTGAAATGTGGTCAGATAGACCACCCACACCATGAAATTGTGCCTAAAGATGAAGTCAACAGAACACGTTGTTAAAGAAAGCTGCAATCCCCGTAAGGTTCCATCAGAAATTAGATATCAGCACAAAGAAAATGTTAGTGGCGATTTTCAAATTGCTTGAGAGAAAACGGTAAGCCAAGGGAGCTGTAGATGGGCCCATTACTGGAAGCTTTCACAAATACTGCAAATGTCTCACTGACATGATAAAGTAAAAATACTTACTGAACTATCTATTTGCATTTGCTCCACACCAGCCAGACTTGTTCCAATTTTCATGTGATCTCTGTGAACTTCATTTGAGTTGCCTTTCCGAGTTGCTTCGATTTTCGTGTGATCATTTGGAACTCCCTTGATGTCATTTTTCCGAGAGTTGGCCGAAAGGGATCTAATTGGATATAAGGAGAAAGAAAAAAGTGCTTTCTAATTTACGATGCAGATAGATGACTTTTGATTTTCTAATGATAGCAAGTGAATCCAAAAGACCTTATAAATGAGCATAAACTTCCTAAATAGTTAGATATTCATTCCAACTGTTTTATGTTTAACAGCCATGAGTAAGCAAAGAACTTTAAACTGAGTTAATTACTGCAACAACTCTTAGCACTTACAAATATGACTATTGCAACTTTAATCTAGAATTTCATTAGGCATTTTTCTTGTTTAAGGATAGTTTCATAAAGAAGCATGAACTCTCTTGAGTGATTGAAAAAAAAAATCCATTGAAATTTCCATACAGGCTCTCCCTTTAAGCTGTCTTCATTTTTAATAATTTGTACCCTTTACGATTAAGTCTTAAATCTTAATTTGTTCTCCCTTCAAGTCTAAGATTTTTCAGAGGGACATTATGGCTTCCACTCCAGAAAAATGAATTTCAGCTACACAATCTCAGCCACAACCCTCATCATCACCTTATTAGTGACCAAAAATATGGCATTTTCAAATAAAATCTAATGGCTAGTACAAAGGATGGCCTCCCCTGCAGCGTTTGTTTTCTTTATACCCTCAGACTACCACAGTAATAATCTGCAATTGTATTAATCTCTAATTACCACCAGTCCAAAAAGCCTTGAAAGCACTATTCAACAACGCTCTTGAGAAAGGAGAACTATCATAAACCATACACCAACCTTTTAGGTTTTTTGCCTGAATCTCTCTCTTTCAGAGGTGAAGTATGGCTGGAAAAGCTTCGGTTACGTTTTCTTAGATCTGTTGAAAGCAAAGAATTTAGAATTTGTTACAAACAAGTTTGAGAGAAACCAGTAGTCAAAGAGGCAAAAAATGGCACAGGTGTTACCCATCTCTAAGTTCAGGGAAAGTTTCAAGGAGGGGGAGGTTGAGTGGGTCAATCAGTGCACAATAGAAGTAAAAAGACACACACCTGATTTTTAAGGAAAATTGAAAACTACAGGAGTAAGATTATTAAGTCTCTTTAATTGCTATTCTTTTATGGGTAGATAGGTCATTTTTTTAACTGAAAAGCAACAATAAGGATGCCAAATGGAAAAAAAAATAGAATGTGAACAGGATACATGCATTCAATAAAATTTACTGGCAGAATGAAGTAAGAAATATAAAGAGAAGTTGTGTGCATGTATTTCCATTAAAAAAAACAAACAACGAAACAACAAGCCCCCACTTCCATGCAAGAAATTAGCTCTCAAAAGAAACTGTCTAACATATAGTATTGTATAACATACTTTATTGGGTCTGGCTGAGATGGAGTAATTTTCCCCACAGCAGCCCTCACAGTGCTGTGCTGTGCCTTGGTAGCTGGACAGGTGTTGATACCACACCAATGTTTTGGCTACTGCTGAGCAGTGCTGGCACAGCATCAGCGCTGTCTCCCCAACATTCCACTCCCAAGCAGCAGGCTGGCAAGATCCTGGGAGGGGACACAGCTGGGACAGCTGATCCAAATTAACCAAAGGGATTTTCCGTACCGTATGACATCAGCTTAGCTATAAAAGTTAAGAAAAGGTGGGGGAAGGTGTGGGGCATTTGTTATTTAAATTGTTTGCCTTCTGGAGCAATCGCTACACATGCTGAAGCCCTGCTTCCTAGGAAGCGGCTGGACGTTGCTCACTGATGGGAAGTAGTAAAACAAAATCTTTTTTCTCTTTGCTTGTGCACGACATTTCGCTTTTGCTTTAGTGAACTGCCTTATCTCAACCTACAAGTTGTCTTCCATCTTATTTTCTCTTCCGTGTCCAGCTGAGAAGCAGGAGTGATAGAGCAGCTTGGTGAGAAGAGGTGTCCAGCCAAGGTCAGCCCAGCACACCTACTTTCCAATGGAGATTCATAGCGCTCAACAGCTTTCCTCTGCCGGAAGGAGCGACGCAGACCATTGTGTTCTTTTGCTTCATTTCTTTCTGGTGAAACCACTGCACATTAACACAATATTAAGTTGTGTAAGTACTGTTGCAAATGTGATGGACTCAAAACGCACTACACAACGGATTCCCACCTCTCCACAACCTTTTATCTTGTAAGCATTTTGGAAAAACATGGATTTTCTTTGTCTCTGAATACTTGTTCTGAGCTCACTACAGTACAGCCCTAGAGCTTATGGCTTGTAATGGCAGTAGCAACATAAATTCTTTAATAGATGGAAAACAACAAATAGTTCAGTCCATCTCAATTGTTTAAGACAAGGCTTTTGGCTAGAGAATAGTCAAGAAAATTTAAAGCACAAATAGCCTACAATGTTACCTGGATCATCAGCTTTTTCTTTGTTAGTTCTTCCCATATTGAGGCTTTCCTAATTAAGATAAACAGGAAAGATCAGTCAGAAATACACAAAAAACCTGTGGGCATATTTGGTGCTTACATAGTAACATTATCAAGGCATTCCATTTACACAAAAGATTAACTTAGGCACAGGAGGAGAGAATGGGAGCATCTCTCTGGTACCGACGATTAATAACATGTATTTCTAAAATAGGATTAGTACATGTGATAGTTAAACACTTCACTAGATACAAAAAAGAGAGCATCAATTAATTCCAGGTAAATAATCTAAGAGTGTAGCAGAACCTAGGACAAAGCAACTCCTAGCAGACAAAAAAAAAAGTCATCCTGGCATTTTGGAGATGACAAACAAAGTACTATGGAAAATTCTGGTTTCATTAAAAAACAAACAAACAAACGAAAAGCCCAAAGAAAACATAAAGGAATTCAGATCTAAACAAAAAAAAAGACCTATCAAAGCAGGCTATGAAGATGTTCAAAAAACAAAGCACCTGTCATTCAAAAGGACAGCGGAGTAATTTAATAGAGGAAAACTAAGAGGGAATATGGCTGCTGTCTATAATTTTAACACGAGTTCCTCTCACAACAGAGGACTACGTGAGCTCACAGGCAAGGCTGGCAAAAGAACAAATACAGATAAAGCAGGCATCAGTTTTTAGTAAGATTTGAAGCGAAAAGCTCTGAAACAGCTGTTCATAAGCAGAGTCCATTCAAAAGTCATAAGGCAATTCAGAAAGCATAGTTTATGGCATATATTGCAGCATTTCACTGCCATTTTTGAGTTTCTTCTGAAGAAGGTATTTCCTTCACCCTTAGAGCTGAGCTATAACATGACTGTAAGATGTTAAACTATAACTGGAGAGCAAAAAGAAATAGTTTTCTAGACTAAACTATGCTTTGGAAGAAGTTTGTTGAGCTAAATTAAAAATACAACTAAGTAATTCCTCTATGTGAAATACCCTACAAATCTACTCCTCCTCATCCACATTTTTGCAAGGCTGCTTCCGAAGTACTAAAGTACAAAGCTGACATGTAAGAGAAAAGATAGGCAGGTGCAAAAACACCTCACTGAAACCAGCACACATAGTCAGTATGATATTTCAATATAGTGTGTACAAAGCAAGTCACTGACCTCCAGCCAAGTTTTTCAACACTACTTAAAACTTAGGTCAAATGTTTACCTTTTTACAGAGAGATTTAAAAACAAGTGGTTAAGCATTTGCAAACATACACCATTTTCAGATTTATTTTCCCCTCTTGCTGAACACAATAAAAAAAAAATCTCATTTAGCAATAAAAAAATGAATTCTGAAGATCATATTAAGATAACAGAAAGAAATTATGGAAGTTTGTCATTGCACTTAGGTTGCTCTGCATGATAGCATTAAGTCATTTTTAGTTCACAGCCTTCCTCAGGCAACAGAATCAGAGTCTTCTGTGTTGGAAGGAAGCCACAAAAATCATCGACTCCAACTCTTAAGGTTGATTATTCTTCTTGTAACTGGAATTAAGGTCTTTGGTTTTCTACAACTATATATGTTAGGAAAAAACCTCATTGCTGTTATATTTTGCAAACCTTTCAGAAAACAATGTCAGTGTGGGCTTCACAAAGAAAATTAGGTTACAGACACACAGACAGAAACACTAGGACTGCTTCACTTTGTATCCACCTTTCTGCCGTATCTTAACTCGGCCTGGCATTAGAAAATTATTTGTAAGCATGAAAGAAAAGTTAATGAAACATGAAGGTGCTTCTGATGCCAAGAAAATTGATTTAGAGGAGAAGTACAATCTACTGAAAGTCACAACATAAACTGGTTGTTTTGGCGCACAAGAACCAGCCCACACATAACAGAGGCTCAGGTGTGAAGATCTCTCTGGAAGTGGCAACCCCAAAATGAGGACACCAGCAGCCAATTTAAACACTGGCTGTGCCCATATTCTTTACACATGAAGCACCTGTCAAATACACTGTTCTGGACGTACTCTGACCTGAAAGTCTTGAAGAGACACAAGCACTTGTTCCCAAAAAAAGCTCAGGTTCAAGAGCTTGGCTGCAAAGTACAAAGGCCCACACTTTATATAAATTAGCACATTTAAAATAATGACAGAACATACCCATGCAGGCAGAGTAACAGAGATGGACCCTATGTGCCAACTGCAGTGGAATGTTTACAGAAAGGCTGTGGGGTTGCTTAGCAACAGCCCCTCTCCAAAGTTCCAGGCTTGACCACACCCAATCCTGGTGGGACTCCACTACAGAAAGTCCCTCTTGAAGCCTAGGGCTTCACCATCACGCAGTCATGGAATGGTTTGGGTTGGTGGGAACCTTTAAAGATCGTTTGATTTCAACCCTTCTGCCATGTGCAGAGACCCTTGTCCCTACACCAAGTGGCCCATCCCACTTGGCCTACAACGGGGCATCCACAACTTCTCTGGGCAATCTGTTCCAGCTCCTCACCACCCTCACACTAAAGACCCATTGTATATGTAGCAGCACGTAGGGAAGCCTCAGCCCAAACACATTTAGGTCTTGCTGACAGGAACAATACCTTTTTCTGCTGTCAAAAGAAGGAGAAAATCCCTAGCCACTATTATGCACAAAGGCTTGCTAATAGGGCTCATTTTAGTAGCTTTGCAAGATGAAAAACCTAGTCACTTTTAAATTTGCCAAACAAAACAGATTGATTTGTAGTGGTGTAACTACTTTGTCACGTCTGCAGCTGGTGGACCTCAAAATCACATTTTCTTCAGCTTTTATCCCAACCTATATTACAGAAAATATAATGTGAAACTGGTTTAATAGGATTATTTTCCATAAACACAAATGAATTGGCATTAATTATGCTACTCGCTTTTAATTCGTTATTAATTCAGTTTTGTGTTATCTGTTCCATTACTTTTTCCAAGGAATTATGTGACACTGACAAGACAATAATTTCCTGGCTCATTTCTTTTATTCTCTTTAAATATTGCCATATTACCTTTCTTTTGCAGTCCTGAAATTTCCCCTGTGTAGCAAGAGTTATTGAAAATCAACATTAACAGTCAAACTCCTCAACAGTGCCTTTAAACCTGTAGGATACAGCTTATCCAAAACTGCTGATTTAAAAATGTTTTATTTCCTGTTCCAAAGCAAAAATAGAAACAGCTTCAAAGTTCCTGAAGCAGATATAGGTCTTACCCCTCCAAATCAAGCCAGTAAGAACTGAGAATGCCCAGGATCCCCCATCACTTGAAATAAGTAATAGAGGACAATGACAAGAATCCCATCTAACTGTGATACAGAAGAGAAAGTCACAAGTGAATACTCTTTGATCTGTTAATTGTTAAAACACACTTGTTTCTGTTTCGGCTTACACGGAAACTGAGATGTGGGGAACCTTAGCAATATCCACAGTAGAAGAAGTCTGAATACCAAGAGTAGAAGTCAGGAAATCTGTACCTCTCACGGCCTAACAGCCACAGACAGCTCCTCATACACCCTCCCCTATGTAACCCAGAGGTTCCAACCAAATATCACCACATCAGAGCACAAAAAACCACGTACAGCTGTTCATTATTAGCTGACTATCTTTTTATTGGAATCACAGTTAACACTAACCATGAAAACAGAAGTAAAACAAATAATTGCTGGGGTTTTTCTTTTATTTCTTCTGTACAATTGCTGGGGTTTGCCTCACAGTGATTTTTTTTCTTTGGTAAAGCAGTCAGCACACATGGAATTAGCATGATGTGTAACTACAAGTAATTTTTAAAATAAGACTGATAATCATTTTGTATTTTACGTTGTCTTTTTAAGGAGAAAAAGGTAAAGCAGACATACATACAAATATTGTGTTAGAAACCTAGAAAAACAGATAGGGAGGTTACATGTCAAATTAGGCCAGTCAGTACAGTACTGATAAAAAATTATCCACATTCTATCTTTACATGTTGTAATGTTGAAGTTCTGAAACATGCAAGTATGTATAAGCATAAAAGAATTATGAAGTCAAAAATTTAAAAAAATTTTAAATTTAAATAAATGTCTGATATAGTCTGGTCATAAAACAGTTGCACTTCCATATAGCATTTTCTGAGATATATTCAAGTAGGAAAGCAGCTGAGACCAACTGAAACAAGCTATAATGTTAAAATATTGAATTGCTCTTGGCCAGACTAGCTAATACAAGTTATAAATTTGAATTCTATTCCTTTATGCTTACTGCTTGGAGATGTGGAATGATCCAGCAACAATAAGAAATCTTTATAAATTCATTGCTGTATTTGCTTCTTTGTGATTTAGCATTCTAAAACACTGAGGCAAAAGAAAGGCCGCACTAAGAGAGAACATCAGTGACTCATATTCAGGGGATAGGCAATACCATATCTGGGATTGCTTTTATAATGCTAATTCAGCTCAGCTGTGCTGAATGTCCCTTTCCAATGGGGGTCATTTAATGAGAGCCTTCTTTTTCAGAAAACCCTGTCTTTCTTGGATCTGGGAATGAGTCAACATGTGTTGAAGAAGATGCTAAATGTGAGGCAGCCAATCCCTCATTTGCTGCAGAAGAGGAATTTGATGTAGGGAATGATGTAGCACTTGCAGAACAGTTGCTGCATTTAGAAATTTGAGTATTGCCCAGAATACACACTGATCTTTTTCTATAAAATTCCATGGCCATACTGGAATCATGTACATCACAATTTTTCAAATATACCAATTTTTAAATCCTCCCCATTTGATTTGTAGAATTTTAAAATCTCATAGTTGTAATTTAACATTTAGTAGACTGTCGGTCTTACAGGAATTGCAGCTACCCACAGTTAGTCAGAAGTTGAGCTGAAGGATATCAGCTATTCATCTAAACCAAGGTGACTGTGATAATTTGTCCTTCTTTACTTTTCGTAGTATTCTTGGAACTTAATTCCAGAGGACTACAGGCAGTCTGAACTTACTAATTACTATGAAAAACCAGCTCCAAGGTACCCCATCTTAGGCATGCAAAGTTAGTGAGCAATTTTGGCCATACTTCATTTCTATCTAAAAGCTGGAATGAATGGAAATGGAAATCTGTATATAGTGTCCGAATAGCCATACCAGATGTATGTTCAGCAATTCCTTGTCTCTTTGCCCTGCCTCCTAAGATAAAGAAACATCCATACTTGGACTTGAATCTCCATCAGTGGTTCTCCACCCAGGTATTTGATGTGAATTGAAGGATCTCAGGGAACACCACTAAATGGATTTACTGTGCAACCTACACATCAGCTTAACTTACTTTCAGCAAGCAAAGATGATACCACTGACACAGCTCATGAGAGTCAAGAGAAATTAGTGGTTGTTTGCGAAGTGCTTAGGTGCTGCCATGAGGAACACCACAGAAAAGTCTGTAAGAAATCAACAGTGTCTATCAAGAGCAGCATTTGAACAGACAGTGATAAACAAAATGCAAGATCACACGTTGAAATGGGAAGAAAATTATAGTGAATTATTTGGCACAATCCATTCAATCCAATAAATGAGGTAAGGGTATATAGAAAGAACACTTCATAATCTGATAATCAAAGGCCATTGAAAGATGCCTTTGCAGAGGGGCTTAAGCTTGCATGGACATTTTTAATTCTGACCTATTCTAAATCATCTCATCTTGTACGTGCCAGTTTATGTGCCATTTCCTAGATTTTTGTTAAAATAAAAACTATCTACTTCACATTCCAGAAAGATATATAAATGCAATTTATTTCATATTACATTTCACTGGGACTTTCGAGTTCCCTGATTTGTTGAAACTGCTAAACCTCTATATCTGAAGTTTGCATCATTAACAAATACATGCTCCAAACACACCCTGACATGTAGGTACCCAACTCATTATGGAATTAAATAGATAGTTGACACACTGACAAGAAATTACATGGAAACAACACACTCAATGGAGCAACTTCTCCCTGATGCTTACTTTTCCTAAACATCTGGTCTACAACACAGTATTATTGTTACATACACTTTTTTTCCTTATGATTTCCACTTTGCTTTTACATATTAAAATATAAGTTTAAATAAATTACTTGATCAAGCTCAGTTGAAAATCTGTGGCACTGCCACACCTGCATTCATGAATCACTGATTGAAGCTTTGGTCACAGTAAAATCCTTTCTTCCTTTTGCAATTCAGTTCTTAAAATACTACTTCTCTACAATGTCGATGAGTCTCGTGATTTTTAAATTTAAATAGCAAGAGAAATGTTTTTCCAATAGCACTACAAAGTGAAATTAAACATTGATTCCTTTCTTGCTTTCAGCTGGATCCAGTCTCCAGCTCAGCTGTATACACTGCACTCCTCCCTTGTATGAACTTTTCTTCATACAGCATTTTGAAAGGTATAAATTTTTCTTCAAATTTTCATTCTGTGTGAATTATCACTTTGAGAAAAGCCACTTGCTTCATGCATTTGTTTTCATTTGGGGGCTCATTCCAGTGCAAAGTCAAATCCTCTTAAACCTTCAGCTGATTCCCAGCTTTACTGATGGACACCCTAGACTTTGGGTAGCTATGAATAATTCTTCATCTATCATTCTGATCTCTAAAATTTTTATATATCAGTGAATCCAATAGTGTAGCAAGATTTTTTTCATTCTACTATGTTATAATACAATGCCCCGTAAGACAGTTTCACCAATACAACACCCATCAAACCAGAGATCACAGTGTAAGAGCCATGTTAGGCTGGGGCCATCTACTGGTTGTGTTGCTGAGCTTTCACTGACAGATTTGGAAAATCACTTTATATTTGTAATCCCATTGTAATTATAAAAATGCGGCATATATTAATATATTAGTCACCTACATACGTGATGTTTCTTATGTACTGGTTATTTTTTTTTAAGATTAAATATTCCGTGAATTTAATATGGCCCAATTATCAGAAGAAAAAAAAAATTATCTTGCTTTCATAAACAAAATAAAAATGCATGGAATGAGGCCTAAAAAAGCTCTTACTTCTCAAAAACACCAAAAAGAAAGCAAGGAATAAAGCAATATTAATGCTAAGATGTAAACAATTTAGTAAAGGAATCTACCTATCTTTAGTTTTTATTTCTGTAATGAAAAGGATAAATAATTCTTATTGCCTTACTTGATGCTTTGTAAGATTCCACCTTGGATTTGTATGTGTTGTTCTAAAATAGCTAGGATGCGCCATGTACAGTTTTCTTGGGATTTAAAAAGATCTCAGTCAACTTTATGGTATTCTTCAAAGGCTTTTATTAAAAATAAATTCATGCCAAAAAAAAGTAGCAGATGAAAAGAAATATAAAGTCTTTAAAACCAGAAGTTCTAATCAATGAGCTACTGCAAACTAAGAATAATCCAGACAATTTAGTTCAAAGTCCAAAAGTGTATTTATATTATAATGCTATTAAATATGTATTTATTCACTTATTGTATGATAATGTTGATAATTATTTGTGCTGTGATTGAGTCTTATTTCTATTATTGCAAGACTATACACAACTTTTAACTGTGTTTTCAGGAGCAAGAGAGAGCATTTTACAGATTTTGCAAGTTTAAGAGATCCTTTGCACCTATTAAATGAGTATAAATACACATTCATGTATTTATACAAACAGACACAAAAACACATACATATCAACTTATTATGCTAATCCCATGGTTTAGTTGATAAGGAGGTTTTAGGTCATAGGTTAGACTTGATGATCTCAAAGGTCTTTTCCAACCTAGTTCATTCTGTGATTCAGTGCCTATACATACATATATGTGCAGGTTTGCAATATATGTGTATACATCTATACATGTTCATGCACGCATGCACACCTATATATCACACCAACATCTAAGTTGTACTGTTTACAGTCTCAGTTAAACAAAATCTTCTGCTGGCTCTTAGTCGGACTGGGATTAAATATCTGCCATTATTCACATTTGCCCTCAGCAGTTCCATCAGCAGGACAGACTTCTAACAGGAGCTGTAAGTGGCAAGTAATTTTATCAAGAAATGCAAAATGCAATTTAAAATGTACAAAAGGCAGATAAACAATAAGACTTCCCAGCATAAACAGGAAAGCGTAAACATATTGCAGGTTTGGAGACCAGACTATGGGAGCTAGAACTAGGAAGAAAGACACTGCCACCATCACAAATGGAACTGGTAAAAACACCTGTAAGAGAAAGAAAAAAAAGTGGTTTAGGAAATAAATGAACCAATTGTGATTTTGTGCCTCATTCATAAGAGTAACAATGTGTTCTTGGCCCCAGTAGAGTACCATTTTTCATGCTGCTATAAATTCACCAGGACAAGAGTCAACTGACTCAAATTGCTTGTAAGAGAGGCATCTTTTTAAAAGTATTTGTTTAGGCTCCTTCTTTTGTCAAGGAGAAGAGATAGGCAGTACTGGAAATCAATTTGTTCCCATGTGATATTGTGATGCCTATAGGACACTCAGAGCTGGGTGCCTAGAAGCCTTCACAATAAGCATACACTTCTAACCCAGCTTTCTGACTGCTAGCGTAAGAGGAAATTCAACCTATCCTTAATGCCTGTGATTGTGTCAGGAAAGATGGGAGCAGATCAAAGCTTAATTAACTGTCAAAGGCAGTGGGTCCTATACTGTTCTTGTTACTGCTCCACACTCGTATGGCTCCACACTGTTTGCAAGTCTCCCCCATTCTGCAAAGAATTATCTCCTGTTTTCAAGTGCAAGTTCTCTGGTGCGGAGACCATCTGTTTGTTTCTCTTCTTTTTATAGTGAAACAAAATTTTCAAATAAGGCTCTAAGCACTGAGATTATTATTTGTATTTTTGTGACTATCCACTTTTGATTTGCACTTCTTCTGTAAATTTTGCATGCTACCCCTGACTCAAAAAAAATCTATAAAAATATTTTGTAACTTAGACCCATTTACTTTGTACGGTCGATGTAGATGAGGTTCCCGGTATCGAAGTACAATCAGGCTTGCACAAGTCAGTCCAATCATAAGCCAGGCAGAAAATCCAAAGTAATTTGTTAATGTAATAAGGTCAGAGGGGATGATAAAAATGGATGCAATGATGGTCGAAAAAATCATGGCTGGTGCTGGAGTACAGGAGTGGACATTAAGCATGGATATTAAAACAGGTAAATGTCCTGACTGACTTCCAGCATAGCTTAATCGACCGAGTGTGAACATGCTGCTGTTGAGGGCACCAAATATTGAGACAGCAACAGAGAGAGGAATGATCCAAGCAACAGAGGGGATCACTCGATCAGCCCAAGTGACTGCCACAGCAACTGCAAGAAAGCAAAGAATTAGTGTAGTACAAGAACCATGTTCTGAATAACTGACAGACTGAACAGGAACAAAACTTAAAATACAAGAAACACCTGTTATTTACCAGAAATGCCTGCTTTTTCCTTGCAGTAGTCAAACACGTATCCAATCCTAAGGGTATTTCATTCAAGAGCTAAACATTTCCTGGGAGGATAACAGCAAGAAGGAGTGCTGCCTGCCAGAGCAAGTCAGGGAAACCTGCTGGGGCCAGTACCACAGTCATGGACTTCCCAGCAGGAGTGAGCTGCATCTCACGCCCTGCATCACAAACACACACATGGGCAAGGAAAGAAAATTAACTCCTTGGTCCCTGGCGTTACCACGGTGGTGACACGATCTGCTGTTACAGGAAACTGCCAACAGGAGCACATCTGTGTTCAGAGATGGGTCAACAAATATGCTATTAATGAGATTTTGCTTTGGGTGGAGCTGGGAAATGAGGAAGATTGTTTTTGAACAAGAGATATTCAATATTGCTTGGAAATTAGATATAGCTGATATTGTAACGAGGACAATATTTAGTGGGTCTATAACCAAATGCCATGAGTAACATATGTCTTGTAGTGTCCTGTGCAGCACAAGAAGTTATTAGAGATGAGGAAAAGAGTGCCCCCCGCCTTCAAAGAACCCCCAAAAAGTAGTGAAGGAACAAGAACAAGCAATGTATGAAAAAGTGCTATAACTTTAAGTCTATCTTCTCAGCTGGATAAAAACACAGTTCCCCCCGGTATGCACAGAGCTGGTCATGCCAGCTGGCAGCTGCTATTCATGGATAGTCTGGTATTTGCTGTCTCTTTCACTGTAGCATGCAAATGATCCATCTCTCCCAGCAGATAGCCTGACACTGGCTGAGTGACAATCTGAGGTTACTGAGCTCCCTGTTCTGAGGCTACACTGTTCCCATTTATATTTGTGAGCTTTTTTCATAGGAAAAAAATAATTGGTCCATCCAAATGAGGTATGGTTTTTGTCACGCCTGTAGGCAAGGTCTGACAGCTCAGTCTCATTACAGTGGGATTTAAAATGTGCTGCTTGGACAATCAAGGAGAAACACAGTTCCCCTTGGAGCTTTTGATGGGCAGCTTATTGGTACAGGATCTGAGACAGGCTTTACATACACTGGACTTTTGTGCAGGCTCTTCTAAGGAATCACAATATTTATCATGAATAGTACACACCCAAAATGGTGACATTTTTGTGTCCCTAGTCTTTTCTAGACTCTGAACATGTTAGACTTGTCCACGCCCTAAAGAGTAATGGCTTTAGCCTGGCACTCCATGAGGCAGGGAAAGAAGAAGGAGTGAGGATTAAAACTACAGGGAAAAAAAAGGTCATCTCTGTACTTGGGACCTAACTTTCACCTTATTTTCCAGGTTTTAATACACTTCTGATTTCTTTTTAGGCACTGTAGGGGAAAGCCAACAATTTCAACAATCTGCTTGCATTCAGTCCAACTTGTGTCATAGAGTAAAATTAAAGCAGAATTCTCTGTTAAAAGAAAATGAACCCAAATTTCTGGACTGTGAAGTTAGGTGAGAAGAAGTAACCCAGGACACTGACATCAGACGGATGTGCTAATTGGCCACTCCCTTTTAATTAAAAAAATATCCAATACATACCTGAGGAGATAATTTCCTTAGGTGTGAGGACAGTCAGATATGAGATGTTCACCAGTAAATAAAAAACAATTACTGCAGGAACAGCAGTCATCACAGTTAAGGGGATATTTCTACTGGGGCTTTTCATCTCCTCTGAAACATACAATTTAAAACAACAAATGAAGCAAGCAGTGTAGCTTCTGCAAGGGTCTTTCAGTGGTGAAGCTGTGCAGAGTTTGATAAGACTGATACCAAACTCCTGTCCCAATTCCTAATCATGGCTGCTAAATTCTCTGCTTGTGAAGCCCTACAGTGGTCCTCAAATAGGTTGATATCAAAGATTCTTAAACTATTTATTTTTATTTATCTATTTTTGAACTGTTTGGAAGGAGGGCAGGATGAAGAGTTGATTGATTAAAAAAGATAACAAAAGGAGTGATAATTTCCCTTTGATTTGATTAAGCACATATTTGACTTACATTAGAAAACTGATTTGGTAGGAAATTTTCAAGTAGCCTTACTTGAAAATTGGTAGCTTAAACATGGAGCTCTGAAGTCACATTATTTATTCTTACATCACTTCATGAGTCCTGATCTGAAACTTACTGAGCATATTTGCCTATTCCTACTCAAAACCTTTCTCTTTGCTCTTATATCAAGAAATACAGAAAAAGTAACAGAAAAGACTGAAGGTATAAGTCTTTTAAGTCTGAACATAAGAGCAAAAATGCAGTGGCTTTAAAAGGGGGCCATTCACACAAGGATTCTGATTATTATTATCTTTTCCAGAGCAAAGATGGTGGAGGAAAACTGTTTAGTGCTAAGCCTGATAGCTTTAAACTACTCTTACCAAACAAGAAAAAAACCCCAAATTTCGCAGGTGAACAACTCAGGCAGTGGTACACATTCCTGAGCATGTCATAGTCCCAGCAAAAGATGGACCTGGTTTCCAAAAGCCTAATCTCAATCACCCTCATCTCAATCAAAAAGGTTCTTTTCCATCTCTTTCACTCCTTCCTCTCCTTCCCTCTCCACTTCCCACTTCCTTCAGCATTTACAGACAATTTCCTGAGTATTACCAGCAAATAACTTATAAGAGAGAAGTGAAAAGTCAAATGTACAGCTTATTTAAACTCTTTTTAGGAGACAGAAATCCATTTCTTCCTTCATATTTGATTTCTATCTTCTGCTCAGGACATCAGCCTTGAGCCATGATTCCTGTGCTGGCTGTAGTGCACAGAGACAGGACTGAAGGACCATAACAGTGGAATTCAGATACTATCAGAGAATTTGGGATTTATTTCAAATGTAAGAAATATACTTAGTAATTCTGAGCTCATAAGAGGATAATCACCAAAATTGCCAATTTAAATTTATCTTTCTATTCATTTTGTTGCTTGTTGCAGTCTTGCCATCCAGCTGGCACCTGATCCATCAGCTGAAGCTCACAGAAATGAAGTTATTGTTAAAGAATAGGAAACTCAGTTCGGTTCAGAACTGTTGCATAGGTTACATCTGTCTAAACAGCTGTGCTGCCCAGTGTATGGCGTTTATTAGTACTGCTAACTGATCAGAAAATAAATCAGTATTTTACCATAAGTCTTGCATTTTCTCAGGCTTACAAAGCCAAGAGCTTGCCTCTGAGGAATCCCTAAGGTTTCAAAACCATACTTTCCTGATTTATATCACTTCTTTTTAACTGCAGCCTATTTTTAAAGCTGGAATACCTGGATTATAAAGATAACATGTTGGAGTCAGAAATGCATAGAATGATATTCCTCTGTCTGTTTGGAAGAAAAAAACCCCTATGTACAACCCAGATTTCGACCTATATCCATGGAGAAAAATGCCTACTCTCTGGGAAATTGTAAAATGCTCTCAAGTGTAAACTAGGTAGTAGAAAAAGATGCGGGATTGTCATAGGGTGAAAAATCATGTAGTTTTGGGGTTGTTAACAGGGTGCACAGATAATAGTGAAAACTTGCAAGATGGAGGTTTGTTGTACTTTACACCTCTTCCTCCTTCTTCTTCTACCTCTCCACCTTCTGCAGCACGGCAAGGTTAAGATTATTGGACGAAAAATGCCGCAGTTCCCCCGGAAGCATTGGAGAATAATGCCAGCCATTGGACAGAAAAAGAAAATATCTGTCGTTTCAGGTGTTAATTGGTCAATATGCCTATAAGAACGGGCTGCAGATTTGATAAGCGTCCATTTTGGCATTCTAAGGTAGTAACATCAACTTGCTTGCTGGTGCTCACTGTACTTTTTAAGATAAGACTTAATAAACACCTGCCTGAGCAAAAGAATGCCGAAGTCTCGTCTGCTTTTTTGTATCTAAGGCAAAGTCCTTGAGGTAACTCCCTCATCAGGGGAGATACATGACACCAGACTGTGTCAATAACAGTCAGTTTTTTAAACATTAACCAAATTTTCACACTGTCCTCACCACTGAACTTTGTGTTATGCATTTAACACATTCCGTTTATTTAATATTTTACATGATGGAGGTCAATGGATACAAATGGTTAAAGATATAACAGCAATATCCATTTGCTTACAATGTAATTCCATTAATCTGATGATACTATAGAACACTAATAATTTAACTTGTGATGTGAATCACTAACATCATGAACATCATCTCTGTAGCTGTCATGAAAAAATGCTCGTGTATTACTGCCACGTCATCAGATACAGAATAGGGTAAGTAAATAGATACTCAAAAACCTTTTGAATGTTAAAATTGAGTACAAATTCTATGAAAAAATTATACCATCTTCCTTAGATCTCTCTTCACCTTCTATTAGACTTCAAAAGTCTATTTTCCCAAGAAAATATATCCCATCAAATTACTACATTCTAACAAAATTCAAAATTAATTTGTCCATGTACAAACCAGCTGCATAACCTCAGATAAGGCACAGATATTTAAACAGAAATTACCTATGCACACACAGTTTGGCATGGATAACTTAATAATTTCCTAAAAATACACTGACGTGGACACTGAGAAAGACAAAATGCAAATTTTTAAGGTGTGAAAAATTCTGTTTATGCATATTTTAAATTAACTATTTTGATTCTTTTGAACTTCCCTGGAAAAGTCAGCTTGATTCTGCACAAAAAGCAGGAATCTTCCCTAGAGAGGAATGAAGCCTCTTCTACCAGCCCCAGCAAACACAAGACTCATGTAAAACATGAAAGACCCTGTGGTCTTGAAGCAGAGACAAGTTCTCCCAAAACAAGCTGAGGAACACAAGAATGAGAGCTGCAGAACTAAATCTAAAGAAGAGGAGCGGAATACCTGCCATGTAATTGAGGGACCACCAGCCGCCGTATGCGTATAGTCCCTGGAAGAAGGCTTCGGCAACCTGTGAGGCGTTGGGTATCTCTGAGCCAAACATGTCCTCAAACCTGGCCAGACTCTCCTTTTGCCTGGCAACGAGGAGAACTATGCCACCGACAGCAATCACAGTCAAGGCCATCATCTTCAGCAGAGTGAAAACTGTCTGCACCCACGCAGCCATTTTGACGCTGAGGCCGTTCAAAATCCCCAGTGACCAGAGAACGGCCAAGGCCAAGCATTTCTTCAGCACGTCTGGTGCAGGGCAAATGCCATAGAAGGGCTGGGTGACGTATTCAGCAAACAGCAAGGCTCGAGCAGCATTTGATGCTGGCTTGGTAAACGTTGATGTCCAGATAAATATGAAGGCGGGTAGGGATCCAAGGCCTCTTTTAATATGGCTGTACTCTCCTCCGGAGAAGGGCAGAGCGGTTCCCAGCTCCGCATAGCAGAGGGCACCCATCAGAGAAACCAGCCCAGATGCAGTCCAGATCGTTAGTGCAACGCCAACGTTGAGTAAGGAATGTTTTAACACCCCTGTGGGAGACACGAAGATCCCTGCTCCAACAATTGTTCCTATAATAAAACTTACCCCATCAAAATAACCTATATTTCTTTTGAGTTGTATCTTGGCTTTTTCTTTTCTTTGCACATCTTTGGAGTCACTGTTTTCTCCTTTTCCCATTTTTTTCTGTTTTTTTTCACAGCAGATTTCACTTTGTTGCTAGCAGTCTGTCACGGCCCTATTTTCTAGTGAAATGTTATGGGAAGCTTGGCTTAATCATTCAGAAAAGAGAGCCTACTTTGTGTTTTGATGTCTCCTGTGTGAAGATGATTAACCAAGAAACTTCAAGAAACACTAGCAAATCATGTACATGTTGGTTTAATATGTACTTCAGAAATTATTACGGTCTGCAGGTATTTTTAAAGAAAACAGCATAAAAAATAATGCATAGCAAATGTTCATTTCTCAGATGATTTTCTTCAACAGATTTCAATCTGTTTTATGTACGTCTTCAGAAACAACCACAAGAGGTGAGTAAAGGTGACTTCTACATCAACGCTAGGGAAAGAGGAAGGATATGGCCGCATGAGGAAAGAAATCAACCTTCCTTATATTATTGACAGTGACATGGACATTGGATGAACAGCCTCGCACTATTTTTCCACTGCTCATATATAAAATGGACAGTGAAAATCAATGATCACCAGTATGTTCTGCCAAAACCTCATCAGTCACTGGGTATACTGGATCTTGTTTATACTTCACTCATTAAACACTGCCCTAGAAAGAAAATTACAAGTTTTATTCCTGTTTTTTTCCGGGAGTGCTTTGAGTACTATTGTTAGAATAGTACTCAAGCACATCCTAAGATGGCATTAATCTTCGGACACTTCTGTGAGGGAAAGAAGCTGTATCATAATTTTCATTGTCTGCACGGGGGCTGTGGAACAAAGATGAAGGATGAAAGTTTCCATCAGTGTGGCATGTGTCTTTTAAGGTGTGGTGACTGATTTTTCTACATATTTATCAATCTGTGGTATATTTCGTGTTAGGAGCTTCTCTTCAATCAGATGTGGAGACATCATAAACCTATGACTTTTGTACCAACAAAATGCATTTATTCTTTTTAAAAGATTTAGAGAAAAACAGACAGAAAGAAGAAAATTAACTGAAAAGAAGCTCAGCACGGACCCTAAGGGTTGTGTAAGTGCCCAAACTCGTAACTGCAAAGTTCTTACTTTTTGTCAGTCAAGTTGTAGAACCAGTTTTGTCCTGCAGGTCAAAGCTCAGCAGTGCAGTGAACAAAACTCACGCTTTTACAGTGGCCAACTTGAAACACACAGTGGTTCACACCAGTCCTGAACAGCAGGATTTTCACTCAAGTACAAAATAAATTCATCTGAAAAGTTAGTTTATAGAATATGCCGTCGTGTAAAAAACCTTTGGCAAAAACAGGCATGTGCACAGACTGTTCTTTTAATTGCTTCAATGACTTAGCTGAAGTGGGTTTCCTTCACCACACAGAAGCTTTGCAGCATGGCCAGTGACAGAATCTACAGCTCCAGAGCAGCTTATAACCATGAGAAAATTCTTCCATCTTCTCCAAATCTCTGCTATACTCACTAAATACTTCCACCTTACAGACTATAAAAATCGTAGCTGTACAAGAAGCACACCTTACATGCACTTCAAACTGCATTTATTAATTTCGTAAATTATAGTATGTATTGAAGTATGCAATTACCAAGCATTATTAATTAATCATAATAATTCAAATATTAATTGTCTAGTATTCATGATCAGAAAAGTCAGCATGACATATGTTTCAAATACGTAATTTCCTGTTTAATTTCAGTGTATTTTCTGAGTCTCCTTCTCTATGAATTCACACATATTTTTTGATAGCAATCTTCCAACTCTTTGTGTGCTCTGCCATGTACAGCTGGATTTGGATCATTATTTTAAAACAAATCAACGTTACTCTACATGGTATCCTAAAGTACAGATGCAACTGATTTTTTCGCTGTTCATCCTGCAGTATGATTTCTAGTAAAACAAACGCACTTACAAAATCCCAAGCAGCATATTTTAATTATTTTTTACTTCTGACAAAGCTGCCTGATCTCAGAAAGCCTCACTGAGATAATCCCTTGGTGGCTGGGCACGGGAACACGGTCACAGCCCCAAGGCTGACAGAGCTGCACATCGCTCTCCGGCACATGCTGTGACTCCTGGGGGTGCTCATCGATGATCCCTGTGTGTTCCTTCCAACTCGGGATATTCTGTGATTCTGTGAAAGTCTTAATACCGTGTGAGCTCCAAAAAACACCAAAAAAGCTCCCCAACGCACCCCCGAGAAGAATTCAAAACAGTCCAGTCTGTAAACCCGGCCCCTTCCTGGGCCGATGGCAGGAAGCGTCCGGAAACGGCAGGAAACAGCGGGGAGCGGCAGGAGGCAGCGGGAAAGCAGCAGGAGGCGGCGGGGAAGCAGCAGGAGGCGGCGGGGAAGCGGCAGGGAGCCCAGCGAAGGCACGGAGCCCGTCCCACCGCTGGCCCGCGCTGCGCGGGCTCCGGCAGCGCCGCCTCCCCGCGGCCGCTCCTGCCCGCGGCGGGAGCGGAGCGCGGCGGCGGGGCCGTGAGGTGTCTGTGTCCCGGCCGTGAGGCGTCTGTGTCCCGGCCGTGAGGCGTCTGTGTCCTGGCCGTGAGGCGTGGAGCGCTGCCGTGGGACGCGAGGGAGGTTTGAAGCGAGATGCGGCCTGCGCGGGGGCCCGGCGGGATGGCGGGGGTCCCCGGCGAGCTCAGCCTCATGGATAGGGGCGTTAAGAGGTGAGTGCCGGGCCGGGGTTGAGGAGAGGCCGCTGCGTGGGGCGGGAGCCGCCCGGCTGACGGTGGGCGCCTCTCTCCCCAGCCTGCGGGATGTGTCCCTGAGCTCGGACCTGCACACGCTCAACGCCCACTGTAACCTCATCGCCAGGATCCAAGGGCTCGACCACCTCCGGCATCTGCGGCACTTGGATCTGTCATCGAACCAGATCCGCCGCATCGAGGGGCTCAGTTCCCTGGCTAACCTGCGCACCCTGAGCTTGTCCTGTAACCTGCTAACCAAAGTGGAGGGTCTGCAATGGTTATTTTTGTCCATTTAGCAAGTTACAAAGGTTTTGTAAGAGTCATCTTAAAGTTTACTTCTCGAATGTTTGCATATAATTAAGGTTATACCAAGTTAGTATGGGTTAGTATGCTAACCATTTTATAAAGTAAATTTTAAGATGCGTATATATAATCATTATAAGCCTTATCATAGCAAAATGCCTTAATTTAGAAAGAAAACCTGATTTTTATATTATGATTATGGTTTGATGTCTTAATTTGTTGTTATGATATATTATGATATAAAGGTTCACTTTTCAAGCTTTAAATTTGATGAAAGCAGAGCATTATTCTGAAAATCATACTGTTTCTGTTTTTTCCTCATTTTGTTTAGGACTGGAAAAACTCTTTAATTTAACTATGCTGAACTTGTCATATAATCACATACATGATCTCTCTGGTAAGTGACTTTGCCATATGCTGTGCAATACAAAGGATTTGCCTCACTTTAATCTTGAAAAACCTGACCAAGTGTATTTTGAGAAGTTTCTAGCACTTCAAGTGCCAGTTCACAGAATAATTCTGATAAAGGTGGCAATTGCTACTCTTCTCAGCTTTCAAGTTTCTAACACCAAAGATTGTTCTGAATTGGAATTTATTCTTCTGTGTTTGCTGAGGCCAGTCTTGTTCAGAAAGTAGTACAGTAAACATTTCAAACTTCTAAAATATTCATATCTTTTCGTTTTATAGAACAAAAATGCAACTTTACATATGATATAGAGGTTCTCTTCTATATCTCTGTTGAAATGGTCGGTTATTGCTTGTAAGATTTTATGCTACAAAATCAAGAGAACTTGTAATGGAAAATTAAAAGAACATTGGTAACAATTCTGTTAATGAGCTGAATTATAAAATGAAACTTCAAGGAAAATGTTCATTTCTACATGCTTTTTAACAGTCAGAGATTAATCTGTTACTTTAAAGTTAACTCACATAACTAGCTTTAGTGTTGTACTTTGTGGTAGAGTAGCATGGGTAATTGACATATATAGACAAGGGTATGGAGCAAGTGTTGTTCTCTCATTTCCAGTTATGATATATTATTTACTGAATATTTTTCGACAAGATGCCATTTGTTCTAAACCCCATAGTCTAGGACTGTAGTGGAAAACATTACTTTGTGGTTGTTTGGGTTTTTTTCTGAAATTTCCAGGATTTCGATCCCTTCATGGAACCAGGCATAAGATTAGCCACATTGACCTTCACAGCAACTGTGTAAGCAATATTAATCACTTACTTCAGTGCACAAAGGGGCTGCGCTCTTTGACAAACCTCACACTGGAAAAAAATGGAAAAGCCAATCCCGTGTGTCACACAGCAGGTATGGATCTTATCTTATGTAGATACTTTGTGCTCATTAGGTCAGTGATTTCCTTTAAGCCCAGAGCCATTTTCTGAAGCTTGCAAATTCATTCATAAACTGGCCAGCCTGCAGAAATCTAAATTCTGTCAAAATTAATTCATTTTCCACTAAAAAAAAAATTTTTTTCCCCATGGCATATTCTCAAAATTGTAACTTTTATGTTTGATAAGGCTCAACATTTTCACTTATGAGTCCAGAGGAGGGCCACCAAGATGTTTAGAGGGATGGAGCACCTCTCCTATGAGGAAAGACTGAGAGAATTGGGATTGTTCAGCCTGGAAAAGAGAAGGCTTCAGGGTGACCTAATTGTGTCTTCCCAGTACTTGAGAGGAGTCTACAGGAAGGAAGGAGAGACTCTTACCAAGGGCATGTAGTAACAGGACAAGGAGGAATAGCTTCAAACTGGAGTAGGTTTAGGTTAGATAATAGGAAAAAATTCTTTACTGTGAAAGGTGGTGAGGCACTGGAACAGGTTGCCCAGAGTGGTTGTGGATGCCCCATCCTGGAAGTTTTCAAAGCCAGGTTGGATGGAGCTCTGAGCCACATGGCCTAATGGAAGGACAGGAGTATTAATATTATAAGCTGGATAGGTGGATAATTCAAAGAATGTACACAGAGATATTGAACTGTATAGACTGAGGGCAAGCACTGGAAGTAGATAGTCTGCTACTGATAGAGAACACAGAAGAAAGATCAGTAGCACTGTTAGCTTTTCCTTCTTTTTCCCCTGCTTTGGTTAGCAGTGACAGACTCTAGGATCCTCTGCAGTAATTAGCATTTTCATCCAAATAGGTGGCAGGTGTTTCACTAGGCAGCATGGAGACAAATTGGAGAATGCATGTGGATACATCACTTTCAGTTGCATTGTTTAGAGCTTCTGGTTTGGGGACAGGTTTTTCAGGCCATTAAAATGTTACACTGTAAGTTCTTACAAGTTAAATTGTAGCATCCTATATTGGTGCAGTTTTTTTTATTTTCTTTGTGTGTAGGAGGGGGAAATCTCTTACAGGAAGATAGAAGTGGAGGATTGATACTTTTGGGAGAGCTCAAAGATAATTCATTATGAAGACTGGGACAGTAGGAATTACAACAATACAAAATAGCAACGATATCATGAGCATACAGCTGATACAGGTGTAATATATGTACAGTTAGAAAGAAACATCAGAGATAATTGAGGAAAGCCAAATAAGGTTCTAAATAATGTTGTCAAATACACCTGTCATGTTTTACAAGTACATTTAGGCACTACAGAAACAGTAACAGGACTACTGAAGTTATCCGATTAACTTAGAAAAATGCCACTAGTTTTCTTCTGCAAGTATTTATGTACCTCTTCATATCTATGTCTTTGGTGGCACTTTCAAAAACAGTGTTCAGCAGCCCAAATTCTAATAATTTAAAAACATTAACTTCAGTGCTTTACAGTTTGATAATGCCTTATTTCATTCACTGACCGAAGATGAAGTTGTCAAGGCCCTTTCAGAACTTGCTTTTCCATTACATTCATCTACCCTTCCACTTGGTACAACTGTTTGGGTGCGGTAGGCTGATGTTGAAAGGTTCTCTGTGCAATTGCAGTGTGCTGATGATGGCTGAGGAATCCTCGTGTAGATCAGGACTAGGCAGGCAGCTTCCCAGTTGATTTGATTTGTAGTATTGTATGTTGAAAGCCTTGGGTGGGGAAAGGTGAGACAATTGTAGATAACTCACTACTTTTTTTCATACATTAAAAACATATTTAAGACTATGAGGTACCTAAAATAATCTAGACATCTCCTTAGGAGCTTGATTTCAATTTAAATGTGGTCTTTTTCTCAAGGTTATAGAGAAACTGTTCTTCAGTCATTGCCCCAGCTAACAGCTCTAGATGGAAGAAATACTTCTGGTGAATCAGTGGACCTGGCAGAAGAAAACGGTTCAGATTTGCAGTGTTTAGAAGATATTACGGGCTCTTTGGTTTCATCTGGGCACCCTTCATCCAGAGATCAGGTGCCATAGTTTGTGTGTACTTGTTTTAAAATTGACATATTCTATTTTTATATTGCATGCACCACATTAATGCTACAAGGGTTGTCTTTTCTTCTGATAGAACACTGTCCCCTTAATGCTGGCAACACCACACATCGACCAGGCACTGGCTCAGTTTCGGCAGCGTACAAGGATACCAGTGCAAGGTGCCACCAGCTCCTCCACAGAGCTTCTCTCATCTTCTGAACCTGAGAAGACTGAGCTTGATAAAATACACAGTGAGATGAGGATTAAAAAAATAGAAGATCAGATTTTACAGATACTGCAAAAGGTGATTTTTTTCTTTGATTGCACAGCAAGTTTTGTTTGTAAGATATGGTGTGCCTTTCTGATGATGAAAAATTTGCAGAACCAGACTGGAGCATTTCTACTCATACGTATGGGCCGACTGTGCTAATGTGTTCTTAACCATTTTGAGAAGCTGGGAATAAAATAAAAACAAGTCTTTAAAACTGAAGAGTGTACTTTGAATCATGACTACTTTCATACAGAATAAAAACCATAGTGTATAGGACTGGCAGAACTATCCGATCATGTTATATTAGAAAATTCTTTTTATGTTTTTTTTTTTTTTTACCCTGAAGCCATCAATATAGTAACTGAACCAGAGTAAAACATGAAATGCAGCAGAGTACCTGGATTATACAGTTGGTGAAAATTAATTTCACCAATAGGTCAACTTGGTCTGACATGTTTGTCAGGTAATATAGTTTGTTTTATTAACATAAGTAGCATAAGTTTGTCAGGTTGGTTTGGTGGTGGTGTTTGCAAGGCTTTTTTGTGTTTAAGTGCTGTGTTTGTTTTACATTTTTCACCAACTTTTTATGCCTAAGGATTTTACCAAACTTCAGGTATTTCAAAAGGAAACAAGTATATGTTCTCAAGCATCCTGGGTTTACTGTAGCTTTAAAGCAACAACATATTTTAGCAGGGAGGGAAGGGATTGTAAAAGTAAAAAATTGGAAGCAATTATTTAGTTTTTATCAAAAATTATTTTGTGTGAACTTTTTAAAATATAGCACCTGAATAAGTGTTAGAAATTAGCCAATCAGAGATTGTAAAATTTGGATCTAAAACTTTGATCTCTTCTTAGGTATCTGATAGTTCAAGACAGGAAGCTGCTCCAAGTGCTCTCAAAGCTAAGAGAGACACAGATCCAACTTCTGAGAGTGAAAATGACAGTGGAAAAGAGAACAACAGAAAGGTCATGAAAGGAAGCAAGATCCCCACTTACCATAAAACTACCTTATCCACTAAATGTCATGCAAGTCATCTAAAGAAGAAAGTAACTGACAGGTATCCCAGTGTTTACCGTATAAAGCCAAAATGAATTAAACTGAATATTGTCAGCATGAATGTAGTTTTAACTTGAAACATTTTGCTGAAAGTGGTAGGTTGAATAAATCAGCTCAGTTAATAATGCCCTGAAAATGAGTAGCTACTGAGACTTCATTCAGTCATTTCTCCATATGAGCACAGTTTCTGTCTTCAGGTGACAAGGAAATTGAACTGAAGATTCCAAAACAAACATTTTCAAAATTCTTACAAGCTTATATTTCCATCTTTATTTTAAATTGTGGTGACAAAAGAATTCTCCACAGATGGAACTGAGTAATTGAAAAATAAAAATAAAAGATTCATGGTGTCAGAACAATGATCAAGAATATACATCCTTGATGAAGCTGAGGATGCCATAGTGATTTGTTTGATTTATATAGTAAATATCAGAAGTGATGAGTAGAAGACAATACAAATTGGAATATATTAGTTCAGTCAGCCACTGCAGCTCTACAGCTACTCTGCTCTTCTAAAATTATTTCATGTCTATGTGATCATGAGATGGTTCTAGATAGCATCTACTAGTTGTATTTTTTTAGAGCTGAATATTTGAATTTAGCTGTTTCTGCTATGGTCTGATGGCAAATTATTTTCTAAATGGTTTTGACTCTCTAGTATTCAGCTGCTGCACAAAACTGTTAAATTTTTTCATTTAAAAGCGTCTGAATCCACTGTTACTGTTTAAACTCTGCACATAGGGAAGAGAAGAAGAGTTCCTCAAAGTGTCCATGCTCCAGTCAGAAAGACTCTCATTTTAAAGTAGTGGGAAGAAAAGCCGAAATACTAAGTGGAAGACAGAGCAATATGGAAAAAGTAGAAGAATGTAATTCAAATCCCATAGAGGAATCAACATACCGAGTAGGTTTTGCATAATTTGAAGTTAAATATATCTTCACTTGAAGCCAAACATATATCTCCTGGTCAAACTAAAACTGGAGGTGACAAAAATAATTGCATGTAGATAGTATCAAAAGTAATGGAGTTCTTTCAGTGTCGACTGGGAGAGGATGTATTTTATTTCACTTTTATGGGAATTTTTGGCCTGGTCGTTTGCACTTTCTTCTGTCGTCCATGAATTCCAGAAGGACAAAAACGTCCTGTTCTACAATTATAAATATTGTTTGTCATTTTTGGCTATGCTTGAATGTTTCCTAGTAACTTGATGCTTATCACATTTTTGCTAAGGCACTGATTCAAGAACTGGATCAGGAGAAAGAAAGGAGGTGGAAAGCAGAGCAAGCAGAGAAGAAATTATTAGAGCATGTCAGTGAGCTACAGAAGCATGCAAAAGAAGAAAAGACTATTCAGAGTATGGCTGTATACAATACAGACAGGTAGGGAAACAATGCTGTAGTCTAAGAGGTTATGGGGTTTTTTTTTAGTTTCCAATAATTCATTTTGTAGGCTTAAGAAACAAGAACAGCTTTAAATAATACACTTGGAAAATAAGGCATCAAGAGGTAGTGCTAGAATTTCTCTCAGTATGACCTAGTGAAATTCCTTTCTGCAGCTTGCTTCCAGTTCTTGTCATAGAACAGTATCAGTGTGCCACTTTCCTCCAATTCTAGCCATTACTTTCCAGACAATCTGTATCATAACTGTACCTTCCGTTCAAGCTCTAGTAGCTGTCCCATATCATACTTCTGCCTTCTGTTTCCCAGTCTCCCTTTCCACATATACCTAGAGCATTCTTTGGTTTTTTCTGCACAGCACATTAGAAAAAAAAATGTTTCTAGCAGGCCAGAGTCAGCCCATAGGCAATGTGTTGTGCAGGGCAGGCCTAGTACATCTTCAGAGAGATGGTTGTCACCATCCTTGGGTGTTCTAAGCAGCAGCCTTGTTTTCAAAAGATCTCCCTAATTTTGGAGATGTCTTTTCCATTTGTCTTTTTCTTAACTGCATTGTATTTATCAAAACCACATTTTCTTTCTTTTAGGAAAAACCAAGCCACATGCTTCCTGAGTTACTATCCATGACTGTGAATATTTCCCCTTTTTCTGTTTTTGTTTTAGGTTCACCTCCCACTTTCATTTTATACCCATCTACATTTATACCATCTTCTATAAGAGGCTTATTATGTTCCTCTTCTGTTGGGATAGACCTTATATAAAAAATGATAAAATATTTAGGATATTTCAGAGTTTGTGAAGATAATTATTAAATTACAAATGGATAGTGTATGTTTAAAGTTTGTGTAAAGCAAAGCCATACTGGAATGTCATTTCCTAAAAGATGTATCTATGAGGTTGTCTCCACCTCAGGTTTTTTAAAATGAAGCTCCATGTAGTAATGCTACACATGGCCTAAGTAATAGTTTACATCTTTTTAAACGGTTTTACATGACAGTGCTGTAATTAGTAAAATGCTGTAAAAAAACAAGATATGTTGCTACAACAGTTACTAATGCCTTTTTCTCAATGTATTTGGCATCAAACTTATAAGTAAAATGTTTGTAATACAACTTCATTGCATTTATTTTCAGGTTAAAGGAATTGATATTGAAAGAGAGAGATGCCAAAGCAAGACTGCAAGCAGATGTCCAGCAGTTGAAAGGTGAAACTGAAAGACTTACTAATGAACTAAATCAGGCAAGAAATAAAGAAGCAGAACATCAGAAGGCCATGCAAGCTTTAGAAGAAACACTGTCCAAGATGGAGACACAGAGGTTGCAGCAGCGAGCAATAGAGGTAAATATTTTTCATGAGTAAATAATACAGTGGCAACAGGGTGGTTACCATAGTCCTGAATACAAAGAAACACTGGATTTTACTAGCATTGAGTCTTGAATTCTCCACAATAAAACCTGGGGCTTTTTTTCTACATAGTAGTAGTTAATAACAGGTATCCATTTTAATTGTCAATTAATGTATTTTATAAATAGAAGTATGTCATGTGATGTGGTCTTAAGATACAGGAGAACAAGTCCTATGTACTTAATACTGAGGGTTGATATTTTCTGAAAACAGAGAGTTACAAAGATAAGTTTTTTAAAATATTGCTAAAAGCAGTAGAGATCCTACTGCTGGGATGGAAATCTGATGGTGCTGTTTGTTTTGCTGATCTAAAGAATTAGATGCTTTTAATTGCAACCAGAACAAAACAGTAATTGCTGAGAACTCTAAAGACTCTGGTTAGTTTGTGTGATGTTTTGTGTTTGTTTGTTTGGGATTTTTTGGTTTTGTTTTTACAACTGGAGAAGATAATGATGCTTGTGTAGTCAGAGGCTCTTTGTTGAGTATACAAATGTATAAGATCAAGATGCTGGACCACATACTGCCACTATTTCTTTCTGAAAAATTAATTGCTGAATTTTTGGTGTCCTCTGATGTCTATTCCTTTTGTTTGTTTATATTCCTATGTTATCCCATTCCTGTCTCACTGAACTTAAAAAAACTGAATCTTACCACATCCATGCTGAAAAGTCAATAAACTGATGGTGTGGTGCTCTGGGAGGTGATGTTGTTCAGATTCCCTGAAAGGAATGAGAATCAGGGAGTGTGCTGACAGACAAACTGCAAAGCACCACTCAAGACACTCTCTACTTTAGGGTCCTGTTTGGGCACTTGAGTGGCTCTTCCGTTTCTTCCTTAGTTGTAGATACCCTGGAGCTGTTAGGGAATCTAGAAGTGACCTTCAGTTTAGATCAGGTATCTGCCTGTCAGTTTGAAAAGTACTAAATTTAGTGATTTGGAGAACTGAAGAGTGGGATTTGTGTGTATGTGGTTTTTTCTAACCTATGAGAATGGAAACACCTTATTGATGTATGAGGTTTTTATTTTTCCTTTCATGAGTTTGTAGAAATAAGTACTCTCTTTTGGTGGCAGTAGCATTGTTTTTATCAACTGCAAAACTTTATTAAGGGAAAATCTTTGTTCTTGTTTTTAAGATCCTGTAGCAAATACTCTTCAATAATTATGTTTCAAATAATAATCATGATGCTCTAGAAACTAAATCCTCTTTTAGAATGTTCAGATTTAATATACCATTGGCCTATTGTATCAATTCAAAGATTAAGAAATTCTAGATCATAGAGCTTTCTCATCATACATCCTGGCAGTTACCTTCAGTGGTAAATTATAGTTATTCCAGGTAGCCACTGTTTAAGACCTTCAGTCAGCATTACTAGATGACTTCTTGAAGGGAGTCAAGATGAGTAAGTTTACTATGCATCTAAATGTGTACCCTGTTTTCTGACAGTCTTTAAATTTGCATGTGTTCTTGCTTGACATTTTTTAAGTGCTTCAATTTAGGAGAGAATTGCTTCTCTTCTTCCACAAAACAAAGGAATACAGTGGGGTGTGTCTAAAAGTTACTCGTTAAACTATTCATGAAAAGGCTTACCATGTAGAACATGAGAACTTAGCCTTCTGGAGTGTCCTGATTCGGAATTACCATTTAATGAGTAATCAAAATCTTTTTAAAACTTTTTTCATATCTTTTTTCTTCATGTTGAATCAGAAAAGAGTTTTGTATTTAAAAGACTTAAGTCTATAAAATGGAATTACTCATAAAAGCTTGCATCAAATGGAAAAAGTGGAGTATGCCATCTGGTGTTTATACTGATTCTACATTTTTTGTAAAATCATTAGAAAGCAGCTCTGTTCAGCAACCCTAAACTGTACAAATCAGAAAGATGGAGGTTTTTACAAAAGTGGAGTGTTAAAAAAAGGAATTTATGTTGAATACATCTAAAAATGTTTTGTTTGAAACTAATACAAGTATTAAAATATGAGAGTTTCTAATTGAGGAAATCATTCTGCCAATGAACTTCTGCTTCTGCAGGACTTGAAGTTCTTTACAAATTAAGTAAATGCCCTTGGTTCTTTATTAAGGTTGCTTTTTGTGTTGTACTAAGTTAATTTAAGACCTTTTTTAAAACATCTTAAATTTCTTCAAATGTTACTATATATATTAAGAAAAAAACAAAATAAAACCAAAACCAAACAAAAAACCCCAAACAAAAAAACTCTTAGCACATGTTCCTTTGTATTCTAGTATAGAACATGAAGACTAGATTACAGTTTTAAGAAAATTTTGTTCTTGTCTTTATGAATTCCACACAGATGAAACAGGTGCAAGAAGCAGAGCTTAAAGCATCAGCAAATGAAAGAGAAGTACAGTTACTGCGAATATCCGTCCGGCAGCAGAAGGAGAAGGTAAAACAACTACATGAGCTTCTTGTATTAAGAGAGCGAGAGCAGAGGTATGGGGTCATTATTTTCTTTTCCCAAGTTAATAGAGATGCTTGTGTTGCCAACATGTTTTGCTTAAATGTGTTCTAAAGTATGGTTGTGGTTTTGTTTGGGTTTGTTTTGTTTGGGGTTTTTTTGATTAGTGGGAGAGATGGTCTTTGTAAAAATGTAGATGTCTTCCCACGCATATTCTTGCTCATTTAAGAATATCTTGTAGATTACTGACTCATGAGTTCATGTAGGCAACTTCCAGCCTTTCATGTGAAAGGTTCTTATTATATGGCTGAATTCTTTATTTTAAATACTTGATCTGTAATACAGGAATAATCAGATAAAAATAAAATTTTATTTGAATTACGTCTGAAAAGCTGCATATGCTACAATAACAGAGTGTTCCAAAAAATCAGTCGGCTTCTGCAGTATCTTTCTTGTGGGTGGAGGGTGAGTTACTTGCCTGGCTGTTCTCTTTGAAAATTTCCCTTTTTTTGGCAAATACTTGGTGGTGGTGTTCAGCTAATACAATCAAATATGTGTACAAACTAAAGCAAGAAGGACCATGTGGTATAGTAATATATAGTGAAGGTTATTAATAAAATAAGCTGGTTACATTTGCTAAGTTTTACAAGGGAAAATGTATTTGGATACCAAGAAAACTGCAGGGATGGGAAGAATCTGATAGCTGTGTTTTGAGAACTTCCAATAATTACCTCATAAAGCTCCAAAAGATGTAATGTGAGGGACAGTTATTTTACGTTTTTTTGCTTGTAAGTAGATGAACAGAGTAGTGTTAAAGTCCAGGGTAGGTTTGCTTCAACATTGTCCTTTTAGGTCCCTGTTGCTGCTGCTTTTCAGGTTTTGGGTCTGAGTGAATAACACCAGTTGTTGGGTGAGGGTGAAGGGAATGACTGATTGCAAAAGAGGGTGTCTGGCTGTAAAGGGCTTTTCTCTGATTCCAGTGTCACTTCCAGGTGTTTGTTAACAGCAAAGCAAACAAGTGCTAAATAACAGCAAAAGCACAATTGAATAATTTCTACAAATGTTTGAATTAAAAAGTAAGGATATCCCTTTGGGTGTTTTAACAATAGTCAACAGAATTTTCCTCATGCCAGGCCATTGTCATAGAAGACTGAAAGCTGTCTGTGAGATGAAGGAATTGATCCTATTTATTATGTAATTCATTATCCTTGTTCGGTAAGACCAAGGAAATAAATTAAAGCAGCATTGCGAGATTCTGCAGTTCATGTCTCAAGTATATGCTTGAAAATTTCAGGAAAGAACTTGAAACCCGAGTTGCTTTAAATGGACCTGAATTTCAAGACGCTTTGTCAAAAGTAGTGGCTAAAGAGGAGCAGAGGCATGAACAGCATGTTAGAGAATTGCAGGAGAAAATGAACATGTCAAACCAGAAGTACAGAGAGTTAGAGGACGAATTTCGTTTAGCTTTAACTATCGAAGCAAAACGGTTTAAAGAGGTAAGACAAAGGGAACATTTCTTCTCACACTAGCTGGGGTTGTAGTTCTCTAAAATGTGTTGGGTTTGGGAGGATATTTTGGGTGTGTTTTTTTGGTGTTGGGTTGGTTTTTCATCCCTATGGTCTTTGCTTCAGGGATTCATGCAAAAATACTGGTAGAAAGGTCTGAAATATCAGTGATTAAAACAATGATAGCAAATGCCAAGTCAGCACTCAAAAACCCCAGCATTTTTGTTTATATGTAGAACTTTATCAAAAGAAGTTTTAAAAACACCTTCTCTCTGATATTATTAATTTCTTTTCAAATATGATGACCTTCTATTGGAATATATTCAGTTACAGGTTTTACTCTTTTTTGGTTTGTGTTTTGATGAGGTTATAGTTAAATATATATACAAATGCATTTAATAATATAGCTCCTTAATAATATAGTTCCTTACTGTGTAAATTTTCAAAATTGAATTTTGGATGTATGTTTTGAAACTCAAATTCAGAACTTGCTTACTAAATTCCTTAAATAATTCATTCCTGTGGCTAATACATAAATTTTTTTATATGATAAATAAAATACTAAATGCTTCACCTTAAGCTTGGTTTTCTTCGTTTTAAATCAGTTTTAAATAGACAGGAGAAGAGGGGAAAGAAAAGACAGAGGTTTTACCCTTCAAATCTTTCTGTTGCAAGAAGAAAAGGCTTGAACTAACTTTGTCCTTCTTTTGAGATTTTAATGTCAATTTTAACAATGAGATTAAATCAAGGCATTTTTTTCAGTTCCCAAGTATGGTTTTTCTGCTCTGCTTCCCATCCACCCATGAATTTTTTTTCTCTGTGTGGGGGGTTTTTTTCTTTGTTTGGGTTTTTTCTACAAATATGTAGAATATGTAGCTGTTTTTCAAGTTAAAGTTTCACCAAAAAACCAGGAGAAAACCAGTTTCAGATATTCACTAATTTCATATACAGTTGATGAATTTCTGTGTCCTCACTTGAAATTCAGCTGTCACTTGTGTTTATATATGCACATTTTTTTGAAATGTTTGCATTTTTCAAGTCTTGTCATATAAAATTTTAGGTAAAACAAGGTTTTGAAACAGTTTCTGCTGATCTAGTTGAACACAAAGAAGCCCTCTTTGAGTTGGAACAAAGGGAAAAAGACATGGCAAGTCTGATCCAAGACCTGACAAATATAGTGGAAGAACAGAAAGCAAAAATTGCAGAATTAACAAAATCAAATGAAGAAGCTACAGCAAACCTAAAGGTATCTGTTTCAAAACGTTTCAACTACATATGTTATTTTTTGTAATGTTTCATCTATAAAAGTTAATGATTCCATAAAGCTTGATAAACTAAAAGACAGGTTTCCTGTTGCACTAAAACCCAGTACTGCACATCAGCCTTTATTCTTGCATCCTGCACTTCTATTTCTCACAAACACCGCTCCCCATATAGAAAAATCTAGATTCATTCTTGTCTTCGAAAGTGCGCTCCTTGCCCTTTGAGCAGTAGCCGTTTGTATATAATCAGTTGGTCAATCAAAACTACATTAATATTCCTGACCCCTTGTAAATTCAAGGAAATAGAACATGCTTCTGCATTGGTCACTGTACATGAAGTAAAAATATAATTGAACAAATAATGCAGTGTAGTTATTAGCAGCTTAGTATCTCCTAGTTGTATAATATTAGCATTATTATTCATTATCTACCAATTCTCAGATTTTAATCTTAAATACTGTGGGTACAGTTGCTTTGTGGTAATATATTCTAGTACTATCCTATTATCCATAAATAATTTTTAAATATCTTAAGAACATAACTTTTAAGTAGTCGTGTGATTCAGTACAGCTTTGTGCTAAAACTTGGGTGCAGTGCAACCCCTGCACAGCTGTTTCTAATCTCCCCTCTACATGTTGTTGTTAGGGTGTCCAAACATTATGTTGTTGTACAGAATAGAATTCTGCCAGGAAGTGATGCCTCTAAGAACAAAATTGAAAAATACCTACATTAAATAGCTGTAATCTGTAAAACAAAAAATAGCTTGGATAATTGAAGATAAATATTTATCACTGGATGTGAAAGTACATCCCAGCTTCTGTCTTCTTCTGATTTCAGTTTTTAATATCTTTACTTTCTCTTTTGCTTTTCTTGACTTCTGCATTTATAATTCTAAACAAGGTTTTATAATGACATTGATAATTTAGAGTGGCTATTTAAAAATCATTTTTACTGTTTTTGGGGATTGAAGTATGTCTATTTGAAGCAAACATTTATGTTTCACAACTGGAACAAGACACAGATAGAACCCTGAATGCAAGGAGAATATTTCTCAGTTTACTTAATCTGCTGTATATAAGTATTACTTTCCTAACCCATTAGTATTGATTTGAAATTTTGAATATTGTTTTAAATGATCTTACTGTCTTTTCCCAATGTTTGTTCATATAGTGTCGAACTGAAGAACTTGAAACTGCGATTGAGGAGGACAAACAAAAGGCTGTTCAAGTTGAACTTCTAAAAAAGGAAAATGGAAAACTTATTTCCCAGCTGACAGCGCAGGAATCGGTGATTGATGGATTAAAAATGGAAAGAAAAATATGGGGGCAGGAGTTGGCAGAACAGGGTAAAATAGTGGGTTGTTTTTCTTTTGCAGACAAAATGGTGGTTTTCAATATCTTACGTTTCAAATAAACACTCCAATATAGTTGTAATCATGACAGGTCCTTGGATGCCTTCCTGATCTTACCCAGTTGTAAAGATTGATGTGCAAAAATAGGTGTTCTGTGGCACGCGGGCTGATACAGGATCTCTAACAGCATTTGTGGGAGTCAGCTGTGAATACAATTTATCTGTTTCCTGACAATGTGAAAAGACCATAATGTTGGACAAAGAACTTTTAAACACAAAACTAGAAAAACAAGGATTTGTAAATTATGTTATGTAATGCTTCTTTTCGAGCAGGGAAGTCTAATATGAAAATTTCAGTATATATCTTAGAAGCGTGTTAAATGCTCAGAGAAAAAAAGAAAAAGTTTGGGCATTTTTCATTTTCATGTGACTCAGCACCACCTTTTGGTCTTTTGGGCTCTGTAAGAATTACTGTCAAATACTTTCCAGAGAAATTTTCAAAAAGGATAAAACACAGACCTTCAGTTCTGCATTTCCTCTTAAGTGCTACCTACCTACAGGTTAAATCGCTACAGTGTTTCCACTGGACAAAATAGTCAGTACTTTGGTTTGTAAGGTTCTTACCTTCACCTCCCCCAGCCCCATCTTCCAACATTCTACATCTTGAAATCATCTATAACATGAGTTGCTATAATATGAATATCCTGTTTTGTGTAGGAGCTCATCTTGCACAAGATCGGGGGAAACTGGAGGCAAAAATTGAAGTTCTAACAAATGAGATTGACACATTAAAAAAGCAAAAGGAACAGGACAGTGATACCATTAAAATTAAAAACAAAATAGTGGATGATCAGACAGAAACAATTAGGAGACTAAAAGAAGTAAGTGCCGTATCTGACAATTTGTGTGCTTAACTTTCACTGCAAGTCTTAATTTTAGCTGTCACAAAGCCTGTGATGAAAGCTGGGTCTGCACTCATAGTTTACCAACTCACAAATCGCAGTCAGGCTGTCAGTGGCAATGCATTTCACTGAGAGCAGAAGAGGACTTCTTATTAAATTGATGCACAGTGATGTTACTTTGAATCTCTCATTGAACCATATTTATGTACAGACTTTCTTCTCTTTGCCTTGCTTCAATTTATTCTTGATAATGATTTTGACAGAGGTGAAACTAGGATAGCATAATTCTTCCTGAGTGTTTAAAAGAATAGGAAAAATAATTTTAAAAGTTTGCGTCACGTTTATTTTACAACATAAATATTTTTTCTTTATTTTGTTCTTGTAAAACACTATTTTGGCAGCAGAGGTACTATGTTTTGTCCCAACAATTCCATTTGTCTCATTTAGAGACTTAAGACTTTAGCTTATTAATCAAAATTTTATAGCATGTTGTCAGTCAAAGTTAGATGCATTACTCATTGTTACAGATTGTGAGCTCAGTGACTTACATATAAGTTGTTTATTCAACTCTTATGTAGAATAAGAGTTCAAAATAACTTTTTTCTTAACTTGCTTCCAACTTCAGATTTGTATTTTGATGACTTTTTTTTTTATTCTGACTTCTTTCAGATGAAGATTAAGTAACTAACTATCACTTCACTAAGTGTTCTTCATATATTCAGAAGAGTAAATTGTCATGTTCTTCTCTGCTTTATTCCATTGTAGACTAAACAAAAACTCTTAAGGGGTAACAATAAAGTTTGTGTTCTAAAATATTTGTCTTCTAAAGGGTTTACAAGAAAAAGAGAAACAAATCAGAAACCACCATGAAGAAAATCGAGAAGCTCAGAAATTACTTCGAGTGCAGTTGGATGAAAAAGCTGCTGAATGTAAAAAGCTAATGGAAAAATTAGAAAGGCAAAATGAAAGAAAAGATGAATTAAAGCAACTGCTAGAAGAAAAAGAAGTAGAACTTGATGACATTAAGAATGCACACAGGTAATACATACAAATCACAATAATTCTTTGGCATCATTGTATGCAACACTGGTCTGAAGTTATTCTATGTTCAGAGGGTACTTGCTTGCTATTAAAACCCACAGAAATGAGGAAAGATGGAAGCATGAAAAACTTTTCTGCCCTCCTACAAAGTGGTATTTACATTCATGGTAAATATTTGCATTTTATTTTCAGTGCATTGAAAAAGAGGTGGCAAGGTAAAGGAGAGCTATTAAGCCAGCTGGAGGTGCAGGTTAAACAAATGAAGGAGAACTTTGATTTCAAAGAGAAGAAGTTGATTGAAGAGAGAAATAAAAGCCTTCAAAGTCAAAGGTGAACACTAATAGTTTATTTTGTGACTACTCAGTTACTACAGAGTTGCACTATTAATAACTGTGCAGAAATGTTCGATTATGTGGTGAAAGAATGCATAATACCTTTTTAACTGCTTGGTGAGCCCAGTTACAAACTGGGCCTAGAAGGAATTCTTGCTGTAGAGGTGACTTGCTTCATGGAACTGGCATTCAGTTACAGCATTCGTCATCTGAACAATGTAATTTCCATTTGCTTTGAAAATAACCTCATACAATTGGCCTCGTCCCATCAGTCCAACCTGTCCTAACCCTTTCTGTGGAGCCTTCCTACCCTCCTGCAGATCAACACTCCTGCCCAACTTGGTGTCTGTTAATCACTGTTTGAGTCTGTGACAAACAGACTGTTTCTAAATTGCCTGTCATTCTTTTCCCATACAAATAGCAAGATTTTTAATTTATTTTCTTGTTCCTCTTGTACTGTCAATTTCTTTGATCAATTAATAGTTAAATATGAGATGATACAGAAACAAGTACTCATAACCTGGAAAATTATTTCATATTCTTCTGGAATGATGGAGAAATTTGTTAGACTGATGCCTGTGATAAGTTTAGATTCTTACTATGATTTTTACTTTATTCTTTGGCCCCCGTCTCGTTTTTTCTTCCTTTCTCCCAACAATTTTTGAGAAAATACCAGATAGTTAATAAGACTGCATAAAAAGAAAAAAACAGAACCACAACAAATCAACAAACAACAACACTAACAAAAAAGCCAAACAAAACCAGCCATCTCAAATAGTCAGTAGTGCTGGGGTTTGGAATTGTTAGAAGAACAATAGTGAAACTTAAATTTTTGATCTAAATAATTCTGGTTTGTTTCAGAATTTTGTTGTAAATTAATTCAATAAATTTGCCTTGCTTTTTATTTCTACATATTTAAGAATTATCCCCTAAATGCAGAATTTGCTTGGAGTTAAGGAAATGCTTCTTTACGGTGAAGGAGACACTTTTCTATTTCTGTGAGACACAGGCTCACAGGCCGTTCACGGGATGACACAGTTCATTCCCTTCTTGGGAACCAAAAGCATAAGATGTTTGAAAACAGGTGGAGTTCTTATCCATGTTGGCAGTAGCAAGCCCTAATCTTCATATCCTTTGCTAGTGATTAAATACCTTTCCTAAGAGAATACTCAAAGTCCTAAACACAGTGCATAAAGCTAGAACATGTACTCGAGAAAACAGGACACCTTCTGATGCCAATATATAATTGTCTTCATGCTTATGTTATTAAAACCTTATCACAGGCAGAGTTGGACAAAGCAAAATACTTCAGTTGTTTTCAGGACTGTGATTTTTTTTTTAAATCACTTTTTTAGGATTGCTGTGGAAAAGCTTCAGAAAATGGATAATGCTTTCAGAAAACAACTTGAGTCAGTGTTGGCAGCACATCAGGAAGAACTCTTGCACCTGGCAAATGAAAAGGAAAAACAAATTGAAGCCGCAAATGAAAAAGTAATTTTAATACTCAATTTATATATTTATTGTATTTGCATTTTTATTCTACAGCTGCTACAAGAGTGGTGCTTGGAAGTCTCCTGTTTGAATCTATCAGGCTAACTCTGGGTGGAAACAGTTCTGGTTTAGTACTCAATCTTTGCACAGCAAGAAAATCTCTAGACTTGTGCCATCATGAAGTTTTGTATTCAAGCAAAGTAGAGCTCCATGCTCTGTAGCTACTATGAATCAATAGCTAAACATTTCCTTAGCTATACAGGCAAGAGTAATGATGACTATGCCAGATAATCCGTTTAACTCCCTTACGCCAACCTTAACAGTTACTGTTTCTGTCACCTACTGCATTCTTCCTTTAACATGACAACTGGTGCTTTTTTTCCATAATGAGTTTTCTGGATTGATACAGTACTTGCTATCTCCAGGCAGATTAATACATTTTTTAAAAGAAAGATTCTGTTACTGCATCCAGTAGCAAGAGTAGTGCTTAGCATATTCATAAGCATATAAGTCTTGCATTACTTATCAGTGTTAAAAATTGCCAAGATTATATGGGTTTAGGTGTATTAAGAAAAGCAAGAATTCTGTTTCATCTCTGTGTGCTCTTTCAGGTTTACTCTGTTGAAGAAGAAATGCGGGAGCTTCTGCAAGAAATGGCAAACAATAAAAAAGCCATGGAAAATAAAATACGACGACTTACCCATGCACTGAATGATATTCAACAAGACTTTGAAGATTATTAATATTTATACTAAAATGTATATTACACAAGCAGTTTCATACACTACAATGCACTTTTCCTTGTTTTCTAAAGAATTAAGTCTTTGTTGTATATTTTGATAGTTCAGGGAGCAGACACAAATGTTTTTACATTATTTTCATAATAAATAGGTTATTTCTAACCTTTGGTTATTTTTAACTGCTGTCAAAATGGGTCATAACATGTACAGATGAAAAGCATCATATGAAATTAGGAATTAGCATGTTTAATAAGAGAGAAGGAAGTTGGAAAGTTGTAAGCCAAGATCCTGAAGCTTTGCTTCAGCGAGGTGAAGATTCTTGTAATGAGAGAACCAAGAATGTTGAATCACAGAAGGGCTTGGGTTGGACGAGGCCTTAGAGATCATACAGTTCCAACCCTGCTGTCATGGGCAGGGACACCTTCCACTAGACCAGCTTGCTCAGAGCCCCATCCAGCCTGGCCTTGAATACTTCCAGAGATGGGGCATCCACAATTTCTCTGGGCAATCTGTTCCAGTGCCTCACCACTCTCACAGTAAGGAATTTTTTCCTATTATTTAATCTAAACCTACTCTCTTTCAGTTTAAAACTATTCTCCCTTGTCCTGTCACAACATGCCCTTGTAAATAGACTCTCTCCATCTTTCTTGTACCTGAAAACATGTTTAATCTGCCACTGTTGGAGAATGTACAACTACTGCAACCTAGAGTGGCTTTTTTGGAGGCATGGTTTGGTTTTCTCCACAGCAATATGCTTCCTACCAGGCTTTTGAAATAGAGGAGATCATAACCTCAGAGCTTCTTGTGGAAGCAAAACATAAGCCTTATGTAAATATATTGTTACACGTATTTCATGGTGGAGGCTTTACCACCGCCACTGTACTCAGGAATTTACTTCATTTGCTTTGTTCCCAGAGGCTCCTAAACTGTTACTGAACTCCCCCATCCTCTGAAGCGTTATGTGCTGCACTAATAAAGGGAACCGTGAGTAGTAAAATCACGGGTACACGCTGGTACACCAGGTGGAGCTATTTCCTCCCTCCTTGCACCTCGCCGTAGCTGAAGCAGTCCTGTTGCTCCAGTGACGGTAGCAGCCCCTAAGCCAACTTCACCATCAGTTGTTCAGAACCCAGGCTTTAGCACATTAGCACGGTGTAACTGTGCATTTTTGTGCCCAGCAGCCCCATAACGGTACTTAGTGCTAGTAAAGAGCCCTGGCCTTTGGGTATCTGTGAGGCCTGCTGCATTTGTTATCAATTTGTTAGTGAGAGCTTCTTGTGTTGAACCAGAGCTTGATACCAGCTGCCTCTTGTTACGAGGTGCAGCTTAAGCGTGGGATGTAAAAGGCCTTGAAAACATGGGCACGAGTTGAAAGCAGAGGCCACGGCAGCAAAAACAACTTCCCGATGATCAGTGGCTAGTTTTTGACAAAGCACAACCTTGACAGCTGGGTACACACTCTTTGTTTTAAGAATGGAAGTAGTGACAGCAAAGCAAAATTTAAAAAAGGCAGCCCAACAACTGAATAAGGTGCCTGCAACAGCCTGGGAAAACAACCCCCACTGTGGGGAAGTGTGTAGGCCTGGGAATTGTCTAGAGATTGCATGGTCCTATAAAAGGGTAAAATTCCAAATTTGTCGAGGGGACAGAAAGCAGACACCTGCTTCAGCTCTGACTCCCTGCATCAAGAGTTCAGGCGCCTGACCCATGAAAACACCAGGAATGAGCCGTCAGCACTAACGGGGAGGTGTCTGCCTGGTGGTACTCCCAGCTAAGGTAGGATAGAGCTATTAAGGACTGTTTGCTTGGAATCTGTCCTATTTGATCGTAATATGTAAAAATTAAGAAACAGTGGTAATAGTTAGCAAGGTATAAGAACAAACTCTTAACTATCAGTTCTCTAAAGGCGGAAGAAAATTATTTCTTGTGCTCTATACACTCTGTCCACTGTATGTGAGGAAATGCTCACCTGGAAAGCTGTTCTGTAGTATTTTTATGGATATCATTGGTGCAGAAAAGTTGCACCACTTCAGAGTGCTTTTCTGTCATATTGATTGAGTGTTTCCTGGGGCACTTCTTTCTTCTTTGCTTATTATTTGACCAAGCTACACTTTGGGTGAAGTAATTGAATACCTGGAATGCACCAGGAAGTTAAACAAACTTGTTCTTGCCCTGATTCAATTTTTTAATATCTCCTCTGAGTTGTAACTCCAAAATTTTTGTTCTGAAACTTATCGTCTGATTCCATCATAGGGACTTATTAACATTTTTAACATAAATTCTTTCTATTCCTTGCTTTTGGCTCAGGAATTTCATATTACAGTACTTGGGAACGTGCATGTTAGTAGTGCTTGGAACATTTGTGTCCTTGCAGATAACTGTCTTTGGCATTGCTTCCTTCTTTAAGCTTACATGGCTTCCTTAGAGCATTTAAATAAGTGTTTAAGTGATTTTTACCTTCAAAATGGTGAAATAATAAAGATGTGGTGCAGGTGAAAGCTGTACCAAATTTACCTATTCACAAGGATAAATTTCAACCCAGCATGACTGAAACTTAATAAAATAAATAAAATACATTTAATTAAATAAAATATAAACAAAATGTGAATTCTGACCTTGTCAGATGCAAGGCATGCTCTCGTGCGTCAACCACGACAATTTAAAATCAATTCCATTATTAGACTTTGTTTTCATTTCCTGACTAGAGAATGATCTGTTTCAATCACTACTGAGTATGGAATCAGGAAATTCCTGTGTTACTTGAGACCAGGAGGACTGTGATTCCAGGTCCAGAGAGAGCGCGTTCCCATTCACGCGTTGCTCTGAACATGCCATTGCATGTGCAGGTACGGCTCCCGTGTGCCATGGCACACCCAGGGTACAGTGCTCCGCTGCCGCGTGTGATGGGTCTGCTGAGGGTCTGCTCTTCTTCTAGTGCACCCCCTGAACCCTTATACAGTATGGACTTTAAAGCTTCTTTGCTTTTATGCGATGGTAACTGAGGGAAAGAGGCCTACCTCAATTAAGGCAAAGTATATTTGGACACCAGTGGAAGGGACAGGGTAAGCATCCAAAATTCCCTGTGCCCCTGGCCAGATAATCAGCGTGTACTGGGCCTGTCCTAGCTAGGTGTGAGAACATCGTTTGCAATTAATCTAAGTGCTTTTATATCAAATGCAAACGGTGAAATGAGCGACAAGGAGCTATCGAGGCAGG